>JABUQX010101912.1:20000-27825 GCA_015478945.1 Trachelipus rathkii | reverse complement strand
ATACTTAAGAAGCCGCATGGCCTACCTAAATAGAATGTCTCAGTCAACCAATAATAATTAATAATTAAAAGTTAAAAATTTAAGAAGCCGCATTGACCCTCTAGAATGTCCCAGTCAACTCATAATAAAATAAGAATTATATAACTTATGAGAATGCCGCATATTGACCGTCCTTTTTAACTTCTCAGTCAACCAAAATAAAAAAGTTAACTAATTAAGAAGCTGATTGGTCCCTTCATAGTAAATTGTCCCAGTTCATAACCCTAGTTAAATAAAGAAGAATATTTAAGAAGCCGAAGCCTAATATATAGACAAAACTTCACGCCTATTATTTTTATTCCTCATAAGCCAAAAGATCTACCTTTCTTCGTTGCTTACGTTCTGCGCCCTCTGTCAGCATATCCATGTCTTTTTTTAATAAGGGTGCAAAAGTTGTTAGACATATATATCAAATTACTGGCCATACAATATCATTTATATACGACATTATCAAAAACAGTATATATAATTAGTATTCATTTTTAAATTCATTTTTCATTTTTAACCCTAGGCCCATCTCGCGATTCAAAATCTTACAATGGAAACAATGAAACAGCAACACTAAAGAATGTTACAGACTTACGGGTTACAATGCCAATAGTTTGTTGAAAATTAAAAAAAAATATATATTAAAAACTTCATAATATATAGTTTTATTTTAATTTTTTATTTCTATTGAAGTTAAATCACTTAAATATACAAAAAAATAAAAAATAAAAAAAATATAAAAAAATCAAAATAAAATCAAAAAAATCAATAAAATCAAAAAAATCATGATTTATTTATAAAAAAATCAAGTAAAAAAATCAATTGATTTTTTTCGTGCCATCCCTGGCTTTAACTATAGTTTATTGTCTTAATACATACAAATTGAGTTGTTTTAACTATAGTTTATTGTCTTAATAACAATAACAAACTTAATTTAGTTTATTGTTCAAAGTGACAAAATCTGTCGCTTTAACTGGTGATCCCGGTACTCGAATATTCACTTTTGATAGTTTTTTTTTGTTTGTCATATATTCTTTGTATTTTTGTTTTGTTTATTTATATTTTGTTTTGGAACCCATTGAGTATCTTTGAGCTGTGAAAATAATTATTATTATTATTCTATTATTCGGTATGTCTCCTACTCTACTACTACTATTACTACTACTACTACTACTACTTCTCCTACTTACTATATGTTACTGCTCTGTTGCATATTCTACTACGACCTATCTAAAGTTATCTGATTCTATTCCTTCTTCTTACGACTATATTTTCCGCTCCTTTCTTCATCTCAAAAATTTTTCTCATACCTATCCCCTTTGATATGATCCTACCATACACGTATTCTGTCACAATCTCACAATCGCATTCAAATCAACACAATTATTGCATGTCACAAAACATCAAACAAACATCATACATCACAGCTAGTACTCCAACTCGCCTCCTCCTCTTATTCTCGCAACTTTATCCGGCGACTATACCTAGGTCCATTATTTTCGCGGATATCTCTCGCCTGAACCCCACCTCAAATTTAAAGAGATGATGTTAGATTTATACGATATTTCAAGCAATTTGATAATTTTCCTTTGCTTCGCTTCTCCTACAGAATTCTAGAAAGCTAATGATTTCTGCTCTCCATTCCTCTATGAAGTTTAGAAATCAACCCTAATCTTTTACCTTCAGTCAGCTCCTCTCTCACTCCCTTTACCGTTTTCTACGAAATTGTTTAAAACATGAGGTGTGGGCGATCGTCTTCCTTCACAGCTTCTTACCCGTATCTCTCTATCATTTCTTGGATCCCCTTGCTGATTAAGTAACAATCGTCTTCTCACTCTATCTTCTGGACAGTCTTCACCTCGCCTTTGTTAGTACTTTACCTTTATGTCTCTCTCATGTCGCCTTGTCTCTTCAAGATTTAGCCAACTCATTTGCCCCAACACCTCCTCAGGCTTCTCCTTATGCTTCTCAATCGTTATCCTATATTTGGTGTTAGAGCACGTAAACTGGCCATTCCTCTACTGTAATTTTAAAATCTGCAAGATCTCTTCAGGGAAACCCCCTCTAGGGGGGGACCGTAGAATCGTTGCGTCATCCTCCCTTGGTCATTTCCTCCAATTCCAAATTCCGATTCATCAATATTCTACTTATCTATCTTATTTATCGTCTATCGGTATACTGCTACTACAACTGGAGCTTACCTACTTCTGTTGATTCTTACTTCTGATTCTATTCCTGGTGTTATGCAGTTCTCCAGTAGGTTCGACTTTTACTGCAATATTGTGGATGTTGATATCTAACGATTTTTTCCTAATTGACTCGGCTGTATTTTCTGCTATTTTGAATGTCATGGTAGTTTTTGTTTCTTCTCTATCTGCATTATCTATGTTATTTATAATATTTACAGGCTGCTAATGTGTTACTAGCATAGCTTGAGTCATATGCAGTGAACAACTCATACATATAGTCTATTGGACTTAGGTCGCTTCTTTTACGTTGGACTATATATCCTCTTGGACTAGATGTTACACCATAAAACATTCATTATGTGCTGATTTTTACTCGTACATTACAATATCTTTATGACATGCCAATTAGTCGTATATATATATATATATATATATAGAGGTAATAAACTTGCTAGTGTATAGTGGCTCTTTTGTGAGCATAGACCCGATATATAAGGAGATGGTAATTTAATAAATCCAATATTTGAAAAATGTTTTTATTCAAAAAAATATGAATATTCAATAAATATAAATAAGTCCCTTCTGTTGAAAATACTCTTTGTAGGCGAATTGCTAAGTCGCAAGCCTGTTCCTCAGTATGCGTTTTCGAACTTGCTCAGACTTTTTTAGAATATACGCGAAAATTTGTTATATCAGAATATTCTGAAGTCTCAGCCTTTTTCTTGAAGTTTATCAGCTCTTGCCGTATGATAAAGGAGTTCTGAATGGAGAGTATCTTGAGTGTAAGATTTTCCTTTCTTCTTGATTCTTATATAAATTGATTACTGACTATGACTTTATCTGACTGGTAGAAGAGAGTAATCGCAAAATGACCGCTAGTTATATAGATTCACCTTTGACTTATGCTCATAAAATTTTGCTATCGTGACGCAAATCTTGCATAAGATACGAACAATTAAATTTAAGAATGTTATACAAAGTTTATAAATGGTAGAGTGCTACATATACTTCCTGGCCCTAAACACGGGATACGTGAGAAAGTATTGTTTATAAAAAGTATGACAAGAAATAATAACTAAATACAGAAAATTTAAAGTACTTTCAATGCAAGCAGTATTTAATTTATGTCCGGAAGACGTAAAGTAAACATACAAACATATGAAGGCAAAAATAGTTTACATGAAAATGTAGATATTCAAATACGAGCATAACTGGTTACATGCGAAGATCTAAACATATATATACAGTTATTTGAATACATAATAAAAATAAAACCTAAAAATTAAAATGTTATAAGATACAGAAAATAAAAAGTGCATATAAACACAAGCTATATTGAAATAAATCCGATATATGAAAACAAACATACAAACAATTTAATAATTGGGGAAAGATATGATGCTTTAGAAGAAACATTTTGCAGTTCATTGAACACTTTGAAGTATGTCACAAGTTAAAAAGGCCACATTGATCGAACCTATATAAATCCAAGGAAGAGGTTCAGAATATATAGACGTTCATAACGTATGCTATGATTTGACATAATATGCAGAGCATACTAGTTTTCAAAGTTGTATAGTACGAGAGAAAACATGCTTGACATATGTAGAAACGAAGTTGCTTGAAATTTAGGTCCTTTATTGAAAAATTTCTTCATACATAAAATGGAGAGGTTCACATAACCATTTAGAATTCGAAAAGGAATCAAAAGTTCGTAGTGGAATTCAAAAAATGAATTTCTGCCCATAATCCAAACTTAAAAATGATGAAAGAAAATTTTTGCTGTCATGAAAATTTGCTATTTTAAAGATAATAGTGGGTTAATTCAGTGCTTGTTTGAAAAAGTTCTTCATTATAAAAACTGCCACCAACAGAACCATTTAGAATTCGAAAGGAATAAAAGTTACGTTTGTTAATTCTAAAATTTGAGATTCTGCTCCATAATCCAAATCTTGAATGAATGTAAGAAATCCATACGGAAAGGAGAGTTTGCTATCCTCTAACGCATGAATCCTCGAACTGTGAAATTGTGAAAAGATTAAGACCATAATCCAAAATTAATAAAAATGAAAAATGAGTTACACTTATCGATATCGTTTCTTGAGTCATCTTTCATAAGGGGTGTTCTGATGGGGTGATTTTTAGTATTTTATAGTGCATGTTTTCTATTTTGCTTCATTTTGAGTTTGTTTTTTCATAAGCGTTAGTATTAAAGTCTGGTGATTACATTTGATCTTCTCCGAGTTAATAGTAAGTATCATCCAAATTATATTATAGGGGTTATTGCTTTAGTAGATTGGTCTATCTTCTTATGCTGTGAGCAAAGCACCTACATTAAGAGAATGTTATTAAAGATTTCTATATTTTATGATTAAAAATGTTTTATTCAAACATAAGCTATGAATATTCAATAAAAGTAATTATAAATAGAATAAAGTCTCCTTCTGTATTTGAGATACTTCTTGTAGTGCGAAATGACAAAGTCGCAGCCTTTTCCAGGTGACGTTTTTCGAAACTTGGCCTCAGACTTTTCTTTGCGGCGAAAATATTTGAATTAATCGAAATTTTTCTAAACTATTCATGTTAATCGCTGCTTGCCGTAGTATATATAAAGGATTTCTGAAGAGAGTATCTATGAGTGAGATTTATTCTTTCTTCTGATTCTAATAAATTTGATAATTACTGACTGACTTATACTGACATGAAGAGTATCCAAAATTAGATAGCGGGTTTATAGAGTATTTCACTTATTGACTTATGCTAAAATTTTGCCGCGCAAATCTTAGCATAAGTACGAACATAAAATTAAAATGTTTACAAAGTTAATAATGGAGTTGCTACAGTCGTCTAACTTGATGACACTACTTTTCTTTCTTGTAAAGCTGTTCCTTTCAATTCTTCTATTTATGGTATCAATATCCCATCATTCCTCCTTTGTTTCTTTCTTTTCACGCTCTTTTGCATTCTGAATTTTCTGACTTAATCCAGTCACCATATGATATAATTCTTTCTCTGAGTCATACTGCATCTCACCATGTAATGCATTACATTGAGACAAAAGGTAGTCCTCCTGTTTGCGTAAGCTCGTAAGACTTTCTTCACCAGAAATGTTAATCGTCTATTTTCACGTGTTGAATTTTTTGATATGCTTCTGGAAAAAGGTTGTTTCCCCTTCTACTTCTCCGCTTCACATTGTTAAAAAAGGGATTGATTCTTTTCGTTTTGTTGGGGACTACAGGTTACTAAAATCTAAAACTGTTGCTGATACTTATCTATTCCTCCTCACCTTCATGATTTTACTTCTTATCTAATGGATGAACCATTTATTTCTTCTCTTGATTAAAATCTGCCTTCCGTCAAATTCCTGTTAATTCCTAGATGATCGTCCTAAACATACTATGTATATTGCAACTCCTTTTGCAATTTTCATGTATAATTTTATGCCATTTGGTCTTCGTAATGCCAGTGCTACGTTTCACACGGTTGATTAAGATCGATGTTGTTACGTGGTTACCCTTTGTATATGCTTGACATTGATGATCTATTTAGCGTTCCGTTCTCCGAAGAGCATCTTTCTCATCTTCGTATTGTTTTCTCTCGTTTATCTCAAAGCTGGTTTTAGTTTAAATTTCGAGAAATGCATTTTAGGTGCTGCTTCTCTTAATTTTTCTTGGCCATAAAAAATTTCTATATTCATTCTGGTCTATCTCCTAACTACCTGATCGGTTTCTTGCCATTCGTAATTATTCCTCTTCCTACCACTTTCAAGAATAGAATCTTCGTGCTTACCTATAGGTCTCACTTAATTTCTTCGTCGTTGTCCTCCCGAAGGCTGCTGCCAGTAATTAGCCCTGTACTGCTTTTCTGTACTAAAGGTCGTCGAGGGCAGCTCGACCATAGTACGTTAATTGGACTGCATGTGCCTGTTTGTATAGGCTTTAGTATATAATAGAACAGAGTAAAATTCTATTGTATAGTCAAACCAAACACTCTTCTTGTTTTTTCTTACTGAACACTATAGTGATAGTGGCTGAAACACGTACCCATTTATGGACTGCGCACTAGTGATTATGCTGTTTGAAGCTTCACTTATGAGAGTAACTGAGCAAATTGGTGCTTGGCGTCCTCGCGCTTTTTTAATCTCAAAGAAACTTCCTCCTGCTGCACTCGCTATATAGTACTTTTGCGTCGTGAACTATTTGCTGTCTATTCTTTGAATTAAATAACTTTAATATTTTCTTGAAGGTCGTCAGTTATGTGATGGGCTCACGATCATAAACCACTCACTTTCTGCTATTAATTCTCATCCTTACAGTAATCTCCTCAGTGAGATTTCGATAATTCTTGGATTTTATTTGCCCAGTTTAGCTCACTTTGATCTTATCGTCACATTCCTGGTATTCTAGTGTGTAATGCTTTATTCACGTACCAGGTTAATCGTTACGCCTTTGAGCGCTAAATTATAGACCACTCTCATTAGTCTTGCTGCCTCAATAATGCTGAGTATGATGATGATCTTATTTCTTCCTTGACTGATCTTCATATCAAACTTCAAACTCTGCTTTACCTTGTAACAGTATGATTCTACGATTCCTTTAAATTTGTGAACAGTATTCTAAATGGCATGATTCGTCCTTTATGTTTCCTTCTGAATCTAATTATTATCAAATAAACATGTTTTCTTAGTCACTATCAATTCTACTTTTCTCAATCCTGGTTTCAGTGGATATCTCAAATAAACTTATTTTATAGTCTATTTCATCGTTTTTATTGTATAATCCATAACATGACATTATACGAACATATCGTTTTTGGGCTAGCGTACTATGTATGCATTGAGTCAAAAAACCAAAAGTTTCAAAAAGAATACATATATCAATAAAACCTCACTTATTAGGTTCATTCCTGTACCCTCTCTGTCGTATATTGAATCGTCTTCATCTTGATCTTTGCGGCCCTCTTCCGCCCTTCGCGGTGGCGAATTAATAATTAATTAATTTACTTATTTATTGATTTATCTTTTATGGTTGAACAGTATACTCGTTAGCCTGAAGTTGTTCCTCTTTTTTCTCCTACCGCGGAAAATATTGCTACGGCTTTTCTTACTAATTTGGAGGCTCGTTTTGGTGTTCCTTCTTCTATTGTAACTGACAATGGCCCCCAATTTTCGTTCTCATCTTTGGCCTGATTTTTTATCTCTTACTTTAGGTTATATGAAAAAATCCATTCTAATATATAGTACTATATCACCACTCTAAGGAAATTGGATAATTAGTGTCAGCATCTCATCCATCACCAATAAAGCTACCTTACTAAATTCGCTACTATCCGCATCAAACAGGAACGAAAACGTTCCTTCATGATTTTTGACTTGATGCTTAGGATTAAGGAAAGATTATTGAAACCTTCTGTTGTAATGAACTAATCCATAATAGTTACACCCTTAAAATTATTATGGATAATTTATGTTTTTTTTCTTCTTACTACTTATTGACCTTCCTTTTCACGGATAATAAACAATAAGATATACTT
The DNA here is from genome assembly GCA_015478945.1 of Trachelipus rathkii. Classification (NCBI taxonomy): domain Eukaryota; kingdom Metazoa; phylum Arthropoda; class Malacostraca; order Isopoda; family Trachelipodidae; genus Trachelipus; species Trachelipus rathkii. The sequence goes on along the minus strand of JABUQX010101912.1, from coordinate 20,077 downwards.
TTTTTCTCTCTAAACTCTTCTAGTGTTTCTTTCTGTTTTTCCTTCTCCTGCTCTTCCCAATCTACTGTCTATTGATT
>JABUQX010101912.1:0-15000 GCA_015478945.1 Trachelipus rathkii | reverse complement strand
TACCTATAGTAATATATAAATATATATATTATATATATAATATAGTATGATATATATATATTATATACTATATATGATATATATTATTTATATATATCATATATATTTGGTTAAGATGTACATGGGACTCTTACCACAATAACATGGATGTGGGTCTATACTGTGTCAGTATACCAATAACTGGCGCAGACAGCAAACAAAACACTGTAGTTAATACAAGTACGGAAGGACTAGATTTTATACAAGATGTACAGTTCTAACAAGAAGGCAAAAACTCGGTCACTAAGAAAGTGAGAAGATTCGGAGATGTGCGGAAGACGATGCTGAAGAGGTATAGTAAGCACATCAGGGAAAAACTTGCTTCTAAGGACTAAGATGGCCGCGCAATCCACAAAGGTATGAACGCTCGTACGAGGGCAATTGGAGGAGCAAAATGGACAGGACGGGGGATCCTCATTTCTCCGAGTCATAAGGAATAAATGGGTGAGGTTGGTATGACCCAGACGAAATCGAGCCAGGACCACCTCTAGGAGGCGACGCTTTCTACAAGAAGATGACCACCGTCCAATGATGGGCTTGACGTTCCGTATTTTAGCACCACGAATATCCTCTGCCAAACATCTCTGCCAGCCAGAAAGGAAACCCTACGTATATTGATGAAAAAGTGTAGCGTGTAAGTGTCCCTGGCGTACAGTAGTAAGAAGGCTAATGGTCATTCGACACCTTGTGGGCTACCGCGTGTTTGACATTCCTATCGGCTTGTTCGTTTCCAGAAACACCCACATGGGAAGGGACCCAACAGAATGCAATACTTTGCTTCTTCACATGCAACAAGCAGAGGGACCTTTGAATGGCAGAGACCAAAGGGTTTCTTGTCGATCGGTCAAGCAACGCCTGGAGTGCTTCTAGAATCGGAAAAGATGCTATAGTTACCCTCTGGTTTGATGTTACTGATTCTGTTCACTGCCATAGACATCGTTATCAGCTCAGAAGAGAAAACAAACGAATAAGGTGGAAGGGTGTGGGGCACAGTGAGGTCCGGAAACATCCGATGCCACACTTGGAACCGTCAGTATAAACTGCTATTGAGTCGATATGGATTTCCTCATGACACATAAAGGAATCACTAAACTTCAACCGGTGTGACTCTGCTATTGTTAAAGATTGAATCCCAATGCAAACAGCAGGAGGATAAACCCACTTTGAATAGGTGGAGTTGAAATCATATTGCATGACCTCTCGCTATGGAAGGTCGAGGAAGTGAAGATGCAAGTCACAACCCCAGCAAATGGCCAATAAGAAGGATTGTGATGAACTTTCTCTATTAGAGAGTAGGAACCTGAATACGGAGGAATAAGGAGCACATGAGCTGTTCCCTCCGCAGAGACAGGGACATCACCCCTGCCTCCACCTCCAGGCTTTCCCTCGGTGAGGAACGAAATACTCTTGCGGCCATCCTCAGACCTTCAGTCTGAATTGGGTCAAGAAGACGGAGGAACGACTAGGTTTACCCATAGATGGCACAACATAGTCTAGTTTAGCCCGTGTCAGCATCATGCAAGGGTGGAGCATACAGCTTCTGTCCGCAAACCAAGTCTTAGAGGTGAGGTGGCGTAAGAGATCCAAGGAACGGCGGCAACTAGCTTTGAGGCGAGTAATGTGAGGGAGGTACGTGAGGCACTCATCAAGCAGCAGACCCAAGAATCTAACCGTCGGCTCCACACGGATGAGGAAGTCATAGAGGTGTAATATAGGAAGCGATTGTATTCGACCTCTTCGACGGGGATTTCTCCGGAAAAGCATGACTTTAGTTTTCGATGTTTAGAATGTAAAGTAAGGTGGTCTCAAGAAATCGGTGCCCGAATTTCTTTGACGGGAACTCTTAAAAAGGTTGCCTATTGCTGTAAAAATGAGATTGTCAAAGTTTTAGCTCGATCGGATAACGTTAAAACCTGTCTCATCAGTCCTAAAGTATTAAAAAACAGCTATTTTCCCAAATAAAATTGGGAGTTTCCCGCTATAGAAGTAGAACGGTTTATCCAAGGAACGTGTTTTTTTTTAAGTTTTGCAGAGAATGTTCCTGGCTTTGATTTTCACTCCCACAACTTTATTGACAAACATACATGTCGGAAAATATAACACAGCAGATGAAGAAGACAGACAAGCTTTTGCTCCATAGAGACAATAGGGACGTACTGGCTGCATGGGAGGAGTTGATATAAAATTCCTAAGAGCAGAAGAGCGAAGAGCAAACAGAGAAAAGCAGATGAGACGGTAAGACTGGAAAAATCAAAAATAAAACCTATAGGTAAGCCTAGATTGTAGTTTAAATATAGTAGTAGTTAGTACCAATCTGGATCTATTTTGCTGCACCTACCATAGCACTTTGGTACCTTGGCACGTAGATAAATATGTTTGTTGTTCTCAAGTTATTGTTTTTCTTTTGTTTCTAATCTTTTCTTTCCGTCATTTTCTAGATGACGAAGATGTAGAAATGAAATTTTTAAGCACAAGCAGTGCTTCAGAATAAGAGGAATCACGTAGAAATCAGGACATAGAAGAGAAGGATTACGAGGACTTTCAGGATACAAAAATCGACACATTACAACCGAAGAAAAGAAAGTACTGCCGAGGAAGTAAAGAAATTATCATATAGAAATTGTCAGTATTATTAGATAGATGTAATGTTTCGGACAGACACTCGGTTAGATTTGATTCTGCTACTGGCGAAGCATTAGGATAAGATCCACAGCAGTTAGCAATCAATAGGTCTACAGTGCGAGTCCGCAGTCAGAAATTTCGAGAGGAAAGAGTCAGATTATTAAAAATAGGTCTGAAAATTTGGATTTACAAGGTGCTGTCCTACATTGGGATGGGAAATTGCTTCCAGATATATAGAATAAAGAAAATATAGAGAGGTTAGCAGTTTTGATAAGTTGGGGTGATGAAGAGCAGTTGATAGGAGTTCCTCATATTAAAAATAATACAGGACGTACTCAGGCACAAGCTGTTTTTTTTCTGAAGTGGAAAACTGGGAGGCAGTAGAAAAAATAGAAGCAATGTGTTTTGACATTACTGCTGTCAATACTAGTCGTTTGAGAGGAACCGGTTTTTTCTTAGAACAATTATTTGAAAAAGATCTTTTATACTTAGCATGTCGCCACCACATTTCAGAAGTAACACTGAAGGCAATTTTTGATTTCAAAATGGGTTTAACTGCTGGCCCTCAGACTGACATTTATGAAAGATTTAGACATGGTGGTCCAAAATTGACCAAAAATATGTAATATTGGTCTTGATGCTGAAACAGGTCAAATTTAAAATAAATGTAAAGGGTCTAGAACAGATTTCTAGCTTTCTCTCAGCACAATTAAAAAAACCACGGCATCAGTCCAGAGAAGATTTATAAAAGAATATTTTACCAGAGAATGGTTGATATTATAAGGTCTGCTCTAAAAACAGGGATTGATATTGGGTATTTTGCAAGCTTACTCATTGGGATGTCTTAACGCTGGTCTTGCAACATTTGAATATATTTTTTTCATTACGTGGTCAGTCACTTCTCGTGTTGACATCTCCATTTTGTGTTCTCTTGATCTGGCTTTCTTAGATGCAGTAGTTTCGACGCGTGGGATGGAATGGGTCAGTTTCCTCCCCTATGCTGCCGAGTTACACGTGCCAACTGACTGCCAAGCGTAATCTCATGATCGCTTTCACAACCAGACGCCAAAAGCCCAATTGTCAACCACAGCTTTAAAATTTTTTCGTTATTCTACGGTGAGCTATGGCATATATATTATAAGTCAGAATTATGTTGTTTATTCCCTCCTTCATACAAATCGAGCATGTCTTATCAATTCCTGTCAATATCCTTGCCTCCAATCTTTACTTCCTTGGCGTCTCTCACATGACCTCTGTAGCACGCTTCAACCTTACTTTTATAAGAAAAAGGTAGACGAATTCCTCTGCTCAAAGTTTGGGTTTTAATGCTCTCTGAAAGGAGACCCACAAATCAGTATATCCCTGTGACCTAAACGAAGTTGGCTAACACCATAAGTGCTCAAGCGGATAATCGCTGAAATAAAATAAAAATTTAATTCAGAAGTTTTGTGTATTATATGCAAAACCTATCAGCACCTTATTCTCATATCTGAATTAAGAATAATTTAATGGTGATAAAGCTTCAGCAGCGTGGTCGGGATCCCGGATATTTGTGTTATATCCGTAAAAAACTGAATAAAACTGACATTGAAATCGCCATATATAGTGTTAACCCCAGAGCTCAAAGAACGTGTTCCCACTAGTATCCGCTTTTTTACTTTTACCTTGTTACAAAATAATCTTTACGAGACATAACGCGACCACTAAAAAGTTCTGTCGAGGAAACAGATTTCCCCCAATCAGCATGCCAGTAAACTACAAAGAATCCACCACCCTTTCCTGATCGGTCGAAGTGCCCATCTATTAAGCCAACCACCCAATAGGAATAACGATTCTGGTTGCTCTGAGCATAAGCAACCGTACTGTATTTCGAAATGTAGAGGGTGAGTGTGAGACTCAATCTATTACTCTTACAGACTGTCAATGCCCCCAGCCGGATTAAGAAGGCAGTTGGTAACAGCGAAAAGTGCGGCTTTTAAAAGGTATCATAGGAATCATTTCGTATCCTGACTATCTAGCGGGACTAGCTAATGTCTTTTTATTGGACAAAGAAGTTGATATATTTATATTACACCAGTTAAACATTCTCAAACTACTCTCAAAGAAGACTTGTCTCCATCAAGTTCCCTCCTCTGAACTGCGAATTTTTGGTAGCATTCGCTATTACCGGACCGTGAGTCCTTATCGGAAAAAGCATAAGAGCACTCTGTAAATTCACATTTCTTGAAAAAGGAGGAGTTTACGAGGAAGCACTTGAAGGAGAACTGTACTATGCAGAAATGAAACGTTTATGTATAGTGATTCTTCTGGGTGGTTAGCTAATGAAACATGGAGAACACATTCCTTGATCAACAGTGCCAGATGGCTAAGGCATGCTGTCTCTAATACCATAAACTTGGCCAAACGTAGCCGTTACTCCTATACGAGTTTATTAGTCATAATAGAAAAAATCAATGGGTTGAAACAGAGGAATCTAATGCACCGAGCGGCGATGCAAACAGCTCGAGGTGTTACTGCGATATGTTGATCTCTCATTTCTCAAATATGGAATTTAATTCAACTGTTTACTGAATGTCCAGTTAAATCATCAGAGACGACCTATAATCATTTATATTTTTTATTTCCCCCAGACATAACCATTATTAAGTGCTAAATAGAAGTAACTTTACTCACTTTTGGCTTCCTGAAACGTGTCCATACACCGTCGTCGTAGAAACACTACCCATTAATTTATAACTTGTTTGGTGTCCGTCACTGTCGCTCTACTTAGAGTACTCTCCTTCGTTTAATACTTCTAACGGGTATGTGACTACGTGAGGTATTTCCTATCTAGGACAAAAAAAGATCCTCTTTTTGGCCAGTTTCCACTATTTGCTATTATTGCGACCAGCACTAGCTCTATCCTATTGATTAATACTAAGGATTTATTGATATATTATGTAGATTTATAAATGACATTATGTTAATCTGCGGACAAGAAAAGCCCTTCACTCTACTGATGTTTTACTAGCTTTGTGTGGCTTCGTAATGGTGTGCTGCATTTTACGGTGTGGTCACAACTTCATTCCTTGGTTTGAGATTAATGTCGGATCTGTTCGTTTTTTCAAGTGCCATTGTGAGCGGACACACAATCACAAAATTATGAAGTTCATACGATTCCCGTTTTGTGTTTTATTCCAATTTGCTAATTGGATGAGAATGGGGGTTAATTCGATATAACGAGCGAAAGGCAGTGAGTCTTGAGGAGTATTGTGTTTGTGCTTTTTGGCTATATAGCCAATGTGGTTTCAATGGAGTAGTCGAATAACTCAGTCCGAGACTCTGTTTCTTGCACTGCACACTTCATAATGTGTGACAACTTGCCACTTGTGAGATATGGTAGGTTGATGACTGGTAGGGGAGTGGCCCCCTAACACACCTTTAATATATCCCCGGTATAATATTTTGTTTTCGCTTGTGGTGAATCTGATAGATAAGATACGTTCTTAGACGTAGGTCTACATTGGTAGAGAACGTCATAAGACAGGTGTGTGCTCAAGTTCCTCCGATGGTTGTATTACTAGAAGCAACAGGGAGCTGGTTACGTTAGTGAGTGCTTGATTCTATAAAACAGATTGTTTGTATACCATTAAATGGACCTCTCCGCCCTTCGTGATAGAATACTACCTAGATGTCGACAAGCAATAACAGATTTATCCATTAGCACTCCTTGGTGTACGATGTGGCGTAGGCAGTTACCCCACTCAGAGAAGTATTAGCGCATATATGCGTGTAAAATATCACTACGATACGACATTAGAGATTTAGTCTCTGAACGACGTTTTGCAGCCGCGTGTTCGATCGCCGATAGAATATATAACTGTGGACTGACACTACGAGGCACATCTCAATCTCTTGTGACCCACCTAGCAAAACGTCATTACACTAAAAAGGGTCTATTTTTATCTCAAGAAAGTGCGGGGAGTGAGGGTGTTTATCGCGCTATTAAAAATTTTAGGAGTTATGTAATTTTCCCTTTTGTTTATTTTTTTTTCATCTTATTTCAAAGAATACACTTTCTATCTATATACACATATATTATCAAATATATTTACTAATCTTTATATATCTATTCTGCTGACACTTGAGATAAATGTGGAGAGTGAGCGATGATGCACTATAACGCACTTATATCCAATTCCAGTTCACTCTCTCTCACTTTAACTTTCACGTTACTTCTGTCTAAATCTCAGGTCGGGTTGTAAGGTGCGTAACATGGCCATCGGAATATATGAGAAGTAGTAGTCAGAATATTTATGATTACTATATGTCGAAAAGAAAGTCCAAACTCTTACCGTGCGCACCCAATCTCTGTACGCGACTATATAGTGCACGACAGCACCCCCTCGTCTTTTTTTGGTGCAGGTTTCCAAGGGTCAGGTAGGGTGGTAGGGGTATAGATATATATAATAATAAATTATAAATCCCCCAAAAAATACTTATCCATACTCACTTACCTTATGAACTTATCTAATATTTATGGACGCTAATGCGGCATATATATATATATATATATATCATATAAGTATATATATATATATAATAGATAATTATTTTTTAAAAGTAGTATTTAATTTTTAATAAACGCTGATAAATTCTGCATGGGTACGCAGAGAGTCGCCAGGACGTCTTTAGCCCACATTGTAGAAACCGGGCTACGTGGCGAGCCAAAAAGTTGTGCTCGCAATGGCTACGGCGGTTGGTAAATGTGGGGCACCATGCTGTAGTTAGTCTAGTAAACCTATTGGTGGTAAACCAAATTAGGCGGGCAGACGTTACTAACTGCATGACACAGGTCTAGAAGTAAAAAGGATTATATATCTTAAAAACAATTGATGACGAAATTAAATGCATTATTTGCGTTGCGTAAACTTCATAATAGTGAAGAATTCACAGTTTCTACACTATACAATCTAGAAACCACAATAAACTGTGTTTGGTTGAGCCGCTGAACATCTGTCTGCTTTTATGTGTGAGGTTAGGGATGAAGTTAGCAAAAAGTTATTCATTACTGTTTTTTTTTTATTTTAACTTTTATGGAAATGGAATGGTAAATTAATTATGGAGTTACGCTTCCCTTTAGTTTTTACTTGTTCAATATAGGAGTTAAATTTTTCGGACAGGACGTCGGAGTCTGTGAGATTTTCCAAAGAAAGTCGGACGTCTGTAATTTTCAGGAGGTTCGGAAAAGTCGGAAAAATTTTGAAGCGCGACTCCTATCTTACAAACCTGCTTATATACACACTCAAAAACAGCTCAACCGAAAAATGCCTCCACCCTGTAAATTATCTCTTCCATAGGCCCAAATGTTTGATAAATATGAACACGAACCGCCTTTCAACTTTAGTGCGCCGGGACGCGATTTTCCACGTTTATTTTATAAACTATTTTCGGGTAGGCTTCAAAGATGTGTTAGGCAGCAAGTTTCACCGAAATCGCACGGAAAGGGTTATATATATTATATATATACTAATATATTACCATATATATAATTATATATATATATATATATATATGATATATATATATTATATATTATATAATATATAGAATATAATATATTATAATATATATACAGAAAATATATATTTATGATTTCAAATATACCTATATGTGAAGAAATCTTCTTTCTTTAAAATATATTCGGATTTACACAGGAACTCACCATTAGGTAAAATAAAGATTTAAAACTGCGGATTAAAAATATATGCATAGCTAAATATTAAGAATTAAAAATTAAAAACTAGGGGTAAAAGTTGCTAGAAATAAACTATTTGAAACTCTATAAGTATAATATTATATATATTATATATATATAATATATATATATAAGTATATTATATAAAAATATTATATAATATATATAACTAATATATAATATATATAATAGGGGGTATATATATATATAATATAATATTAATATAGTACAATATATTATATATAAAACTATATATATATATATAATATATAGTATATAAATATATATATTAATATATATATATATATCATATATAAGAAAAAAAATATAAATCATTATAATATTATAAAAAATATATAATATATAATATAATTATATATATATATAAATATTGAATATTTAAAATTTTTACAGTCCTTCAACTAATATTAAGCATTATTCTTGGTATCACATTAACAATCGGCAAAATCAATGGATTTCGATAATGGTGTTTCGTAATGTCAATTCTGGTGGTGTGTTGTAATGTCGGTCTTCTAATATGTCTTGTTCTATTTTCTTCCTATATTTGATAAGGCAGTAAGAATGAATGATTATTATTCCTGTTTAAAGTTTATAACTTCGTAAAATTTAATGTGATAATAGAAATAATGACTAATAATGTAATTATAAATAATAGGAAGAAAAGTCATGATAATAAAAAAATATTATTTAAACAATTGAAATAATACGTAATATACTATTATAAGATTGCATATAAAGTAATCAAAATTCATATATATATATTATGTATATATTGGTATATTAATTATAAATATTATTAATTAATAATTATTATTTATATATATATATATATAATTTTTTATTATTTTATTAATTTGTTGTTGTTGTTGTTGTTGTTGTTGTTGTTGTTGTTGTTGTTGTTGTTGTTGTTGTTGTTGTTGTTGTTGTTGTTGTTGTTGTTGTTGTTGTTGTTGTTGTTGTATTTCTTGTTGTTGTTGTTGTTGTTGTTGTTTGTTGTTGTTGTTGTTGTTGTTGTTGTTTTGTGTTCTTGTTGTTATTAAGATTGGAGTTAGTTATTTATATTCTTTATTAATACTTTTTAATTTATTATTATTATATCTATTTATTTATTATTATTTATTATAATATTTGATTATTATTTAATTATTATTTCCAATTATTATTATTATTATCAGTTATAATTATTTATTTAATTATTTATTATTTTTATTTATTATTTTTATTATATTATTATATATTATTTGTTTTATTTAATTTATTATTATTTTATATTATCTTTATGTTTTTATTATTAATTAATTAGTTTTATTTATTATATTAATATATTTATTAATTTTTTATTATTATTATTATTTATTAGTATTATTTATTATTATTATTATATTATTAATGTTTACTTTTAATTCTATATTATTATTATTTTCATTATTATTATTTTATTATTGTTTATTCAATCTATTTATAATTTATTTTTATTTTATCTTCTATTATTTACCAGAATTTTTTTCAATTTAAAATATTATAATTTGTAACAATAAATATTTGATTAATGTTTACTCCTTTTAATTTCAAATGAATAAATAGTTATGAATCGAATTTAAATAAGACAAAATACACAATATTAATAAAATGTAAATACTAGTAACAAATATAATTGTTTTTAAATTATGGAATAATATACGACCGTAAAATGCATTAATATTGTTTAAAAAAAAAAGCAAAAATATAATTGAACTAAATTAAATTAATCAATTTATTTTAAATATATAAAATTTTAGTATATAATTTAAAATTTAAAAAATAATAATCAAAGATCTAATTATTTATTTAAAAATAAAATTAATTAGTTTAATTAATAAAAAAGTAGTTAAATCATAAAATATTTAATCTAAATCAAAAAAATTGTGAGTTCATTTAAAAACAATCTAAAAAGAAGAAAATTTGCTTAAAGAATAAAATATAAAATAAAAAATAAAAATATTCTATTGAGATGAAGCGTACAATGTTTAAGTATGTGTAAGAAGGTCTGTTAAAAAATTTAATATATTTAACTTCTGCAAAGAAAAAATTGATCTGTAAAAAAAGTAAATATTTAAATGAAAGTTTGTTTTTTTTCTAATTAGTGAAGATAAGAAAATTTATTTTGGAAATGAAAATATAAAAAAGAAATACGATTGATTAAAATTATAAAAAAATTTTAAATTTTAAATAAAATGTTGAAAAGTGTTTGGTGTGTCGACAAGTGAGATAAAAAAAGAACTAAAATTAAATGAATAAATAATAAAATTATAAAAAGAAAAAAAAAGACTAAAAAGTTTAAATTTTTTTATTTTTTTTAAAAACGTTTTATAAATTTATAAAAATCATTTTTAAAAAAGTTTGTTTAAAAACTTTTTAAAAAGATTAATTTACAAAAAGGTTTTAAAAAAACAAGGGCTTATCAATGTTTTATCTGTTCAAAGTACAGTCTGAAGTTTAAGTTTTGTTAATAAATTACGGTATTTAACAAATATTGTTGAACGACGCGACGCAATTACCTTGCTCCCACTTAAATTGTGAAACATTTTTTCAAATATATATATAAATATATAGTATATAGTTATATATATAATATATATATATATATATATATATATTATATATATATAATATTATATTATATATATTATATATATATATATATATTATATATAACTTTACCACAGAATATATACCAATTTCTCATTTATCTCTCCCGGGTATTATAAAAAAAAAAACCCCGTTAAGGTATTATATAATATATATATAGTATTTATATATATATTATTAAGTAATATATATATATATATTGTATAATTATTAGAACATACTTTCTCACTATAAATAGTGCGTTTACCTATATATAATAGTTATATATATATATATATATATATATATTTATATATAGTACTATAGTAAAAGTACTTATTTATATATAATATTAGGTAATCTTGTTATGTTTTAACGTTGTTTATTTGAAAACGGATGGGGAAAATGAAATTAAATATATATCAATAATTCATAAGTTTGTTACCCTTGGTAAGGTTATTTTAAGTTACGTTAAATAGATTGAGATTTTTTTTTTGAAACTTTTTTTTTTAAAGTATTCTTAAAATGTGTGAGACCTTTTTTGCCATAGTTTTTTTATTGTTTGACTCGATACAGTTTTATTTTGATTTTTCTAAAATATGTTTGAATTCATGCAATCGATAACGATATGGATAGGGTTAAAAGACATGATCCAAAAGAAAAGTTTAAAAAATTTTAAAGTTATTCCTAAATTCAAAAAAAGTTGTTATAAAATTAAAAAGAGGTTAAATAAAAAAATTAACTCTAAAAAATAAAAATGCTAAAATTTCGAAATTGTTGACCAAATCTTCGAAACTCGCTAAAAAATATTGAACAAAAAATTGCAGAAATACATCTCAAAATATACACATGAAAATCAATGCGTAAAAATAGCTACTTTATGGTATTGAAAAAATAAATTATGAATAAATAAAAATTGCAGAAACAAAATATAAATGTTAACTCAGTAGTCCAAGAAACATTCTCTCAAATATTATTAAACCATTAAAAGGCAAAGGTATGGCATTTAGGTAATATTTAGCCAATTTAAATTATGCTGAGAACCCTGCCGTACTAGCCACAAACCTGTGATGAACTCCTGCGATAGAAGTGATGGATAAATATCATATATATAAACCTAGTATAAATTGATTATATATAAATATTATATATATATATAGTATATATTTATGCTTTATACGTAATATATATTATATATATATATAATAATAAATATATATATATAATATATATAGTATATATATATATATATATTTTTTTTTTTTTGTTTTAAAAGGAATTGCGCAGTTGGTCTATTATGCTTGACAGTATTTGGAATGTTATTCAAAATATTCAGCCTGCAGCAAGTAGAAGTTTCAAAAAATTATGTTCAGACCTCCTTCAAGCCACCCCGAATACTTTTAATTAGGTTTTTAATACGAATTTGGCATTTGTTATATCAACAATAATGATTGATTTCTGGTCAGTTTCATTTTCAGTCCATAGCACTTATCAGAGGATGGCTATTAGTGAGTATTGTCTGCATCAGACAGCTAGGGTTCTTAACCACGGCGTTAACACCACCATCTTCCGAAAGCTTGATTTTTTCAATCCAAATAATTTGCATTCTGGAAGTCTAATGAAAGCATGCATTGAACCGGAGAATAAAGAGCCTGTCAAAAAAATGCCTCTAATAGCAAGACCTGCTGTTGTACCAGAGAATCAAGCCTCAAATTCTGCTGAGTTACCACGGCTTAACCACCACGATCATCTGCATTACGGAATTTGAAGTCAAATTGATTTTATTTAGGTGGCTCTATAGCGAAGCTTGTATGAAATATCAAGGGAATGGATGCCAGTCAAAATCTTGTGTGAAATGCAGACACGTCACGCTGCCTGCTCACTATGGCATACTTCGTGGGCAGTTTCATAGTGGGAGTATAGTGGTAGGGTTCTATTCCGGACATGGCCCCAGGTGGGCCGACATCAGTACACCCCCTCAAACAAAAAGCCCTACGCATTCACTCCATATTATTGCACCTTTGTAATGTTGCGTCTCGACTTCTGCCAAATACTCACATTTTCTCTCCTTCTTCAGACATTCGGTTTCCTGACTCAAAGTCTCTCCAACTTTTTCTTCGCGCTCTTCCCAGGAAGTTAACATTTTACCAATTCCTGATCTGATCAATGGTTCCTTCACGTGGCCGAGAAGAAAGTTAAGTTTATTCCTTAGAACACTCTACAGTGTCATTCAAAATCTCAAGAAACCAAAAACCCAACAAAACACATACTATTTAAGTAATACTTATTCTAATTATATATATATATATACCGATATATATTTTTATAACCAAATATATATAATACCGGTAACTAATCCTATTACATCCTATTATTTATGTATCACTATATATAAAGCTGGACACTTATTATATATATGAGTAATGTGTACTACATATATATAACTCACTATATATATATTATTTATAATTTATATATTAATACTCAACTTAGTACTTTCATTTTTAATATCTAACTTAATAATGACTAATCAGAATACCCCCTTATTAAACTGGACAGGAAAAAATTGAGAATATTTATCGCTAATCAACATTACTCGATGAATGAATTTTATCTTAAATCTTAAATAGATGCCCTCTGAATACAATTATAGAAGAGTCTGAAAAGAACTCGCTCACGATCGTTTAGTATTCCCCTCTAGTTTTACATAAAATCTTCTACCTTACTGTGCACACAATATAAATCGGAAATAAAGCAATGGATTTAATTATTACATATAGCTTAGAAAACACTGACTATGTAATATATTAAGTGCACAATAAAATTAATATTCTTAACTCTGCAGTATCATTGTGAATCACGAGATCCGACTGACGGATCCTTCAGCTAAAACTCAATTTTTTTCTCATATATTTTATTACTGCGATTTAACATATACTCATTAGTCTTCGTTTCATCGTCAACATTAATTTTAATAGATGCAATATATACTTCTTATCTAGCATCAAGGAAAATCTGGTGATAACTATCGTATATAATATGTCAGTCCAAAAAAAACCTCACTCTATTGTGACGACGAAGTTATGTTTAAAAAATTTTTTCTCACTGTCATTCACAACGAACGTTCTTTTAAATACTAGGGTGTCGGTGTGCGTTGAACAAATTGCTGGTAAGTAGCATTTCATGTATTAAATTCGTATTTTTTTATATACTATAAGTTAATAATATGATCCGGTTTTGTCAGAAATCTATGTACTTTGAGATGATAATCCATGATATTCGTGCCCATTTGCTCTTTACCTTGTTTATTAATAATACAATACTTGTAAATTTTTTTTAAAACGATTTTAAATTGAGCGGTTCAAAAAACTGAGATAAATATATATGGAGTAAAGGTACGATTTAACACAGCGAAGGTGTTTTATGATGTTCTAACCCTTAAAGGTCTTTATGAATTAATATATATATTATATATATAATAGATGTAAATATAAAGTATATTACCTCTTTGAATATTTATACAACCTTCCATATATAAATGCTTCATTTTCACATTTGTGAAAATAACCTAAGCCTATATATAACTCTTTATATATACCTTTACTATGCCTAAATATATATTGTCACAATCATTTATTATATATATACTACCTACATACACGGCATCATCCGCTTATCTTTTCATATGATTATCACCCAACATATTATCCTAAATTATATTTAAATCTCAGACACTTGTTCTAGATAACTGCTCAATAGTACCATCTATCTATGGCAACCACATTAGTTACTGACCTATCACTTTCAACAAATAAAGCATCAAGTACCCTTATCTATGATTTTTACTTTCAAAACCCCTACTTTTTACGAGTAAATAAGCCAAATTTCGCTACCAATCCTCTCAAACTCTCTTCAGATCACCACACAAAACCAACAATTATCTCATCCAATAATAGGTAGGGTCCACCCGTGCA
>JABUQX010101911.1:35000-50687 GCA_015478945.1 Trachelipus rathkii | reverse complement strand
AAGAGGGTGGGGGCAGAGATGTAATGTTGTGTTGGGGAAGCCCATTCAATCATAACCGGTAGTTAGACGATCTTTCAACAGCAGAATTCGAGAGAGTACATTGTTGTAATTGTTGCATTGTGGTAAAAGGTCTAAAAATTCCTAGGTGGACTTTGGAAACAGTTTCATCAGGCGAGGGGGTATGCTTTTATCGGGGCGCGTTTTTGTGGGAGTATTTCATTTAATGTTTTGGGCAAGGAGGACATGTAGTATCACGATATTCAATAGGAGTAAGTTTGTGTTAATTTTGGGAAAATGAGTCTTTCTATCAAGAATTCGAAATTCGCGTTCTCTGCGTTCCTCGCAGTGTCCTGCTGCTAAGGAGCATCGGAGTGTTCTTAGGTATTGGGTGTAGATGCATATATATGTCCTGCAGCAACATATATAGAAATTGTCGGTCCACATCTAGAGTGGTACCGGTATGAGAGTAATTAGTAGCCGATAGTGAGAGCACAAGTAGGTGAAGGAAGCCCATTGCAGGACGATAATATGTACAGCTATAATTGGGCGGGCACGCGTTGGTTATTATGAAAATGTTATGGGTTTGCGCATCATTCATGCGAGAGTATTTTAACAGGAGGCGTTTAGCAGTATGCATGATGTTTGTTCATGTATCCGATGTTTTTTTGCTTGAGTCAACTTTCGACGGGGATCCGGGGGTCTCCAGTACAGGACGGACCAGTGCTCTTCGTATGACAAAGGAGAGAGAGAGAGAGAGACTAGGTATGTGTGATTCTACTTAAATGGTCACAGGAATATATTCAGTTTGTCTTTTTGCAATAATTGGTTAGAGCTATGTAAAATGTCGCTATGAATTAAATTCCATCTTCTAAACGCCGGTAAGTTGATATGGCGGTATGAGAATGAATTAACCGGTTGTTACCTGTGATAATGGTGTAAGCCGGGATTAACCGAGATCCCGTATTCCTAATTTTTGCAAACGCAACGACTTTGCAAAATGCTCTTGTTCAAGCTAGTTTTGTATTAGCTTCCGGACTTGTTTGAGTGCTGCTGGAATGAACGATGAATGGTTTCTCTTTTGCCATGTTCATGCTAATTGGTAAACGTACAGCACTGAGCCAAGGTTAGGCATTCAGTGTTGATGATAGAATTCCTTGAGTATATCAGGGGAATCGTAATTTGGGTTTGGAGTATACAATGTTATCGTTTAAGGTAAGAAAAGCTCTTTCGTTGCTCGGGTCCCCAGAAAAACATTTGCATTCTTTTGTAGCATTTTGTTATACTGGCCTTGGCAAAGGACTGGACAAGTTAGCGAGTACTCACTCAAACATGATTAAAGTAGTTCAGTGAGAACCAAGTACAAGACCGTACGTCTGTCTGCTACGCTTGTCAGTAGGGGGGCTTAGAAGTAGTGAAAGGGTCCTGGAGTTTTGATGGGGGTCAGGCTGAGATTTCCGTCACTTGGGAAGATTTAAAACCCCAGGAAAAGAGGGCTGCTTCGTAGAAACTTACATTTGGCAAGTTTAATTTTCATCTTATTCTTTCTAAAAGATTGGAAAACTTTTTCTACATTAACAAAATCGTATCTGTTTACGTTTCACCGGCTAAAGCATTATTCAAGACATCGTGCCCAAGCAAGACTCTGCGACGCCGTCATCTAGGAGGTGAGACACGACAGCAGGCATGTTTCTAATCGTTCTTGCGCAAACTTCGGTGGAAGCGTTTGGACAATCCGCGATGAATTGCATTCTCTATGTGTGCATAACTGACCTCCGCGGAGTGCGGAAGGCAGTAGCGGTTGTTCTCTTCCCTCGATTCTCAGACCAATGGTAAGCGTCGAAGGAAGATCGAAAACTGCTGAAACTTCTTGGATTTCCCAGCGTAGAGAGAATGTCTGTTGATACATTAAGGCAGGGGACGCGGTCTAGCACCGTAATGTGGCGTTAATGTGCCTGTAAAATCGCAACGATTCTTTGGAGTTGACAGGAAATTCTTCTTTGGAATTACGAAGCAGAGGGCCTCGAATGGGGACTGATTAATAAGGACGATTGTACCCTTTTTGGTGGGCCGCGACTTGAACCCAATTCGTCTATGCTGGGTCAAGTATTTACGGCGGAGGCGGTACTTGGTGAGAGCGTACGATCTACCTTTGGGGCATTTTCATCTCTAATTTGTATTGAATAATTCTAGTTAACAAGGACAAGACTGGGACTTCATCATCTCTAGGTTATTACATTCTGTAAAGTCATCAATAGATCAATAAGTTTTGTACGATCTGATCCGGATCTTGTAATGTAGTACAGCAACTCTTCATTATCTTTGAAAGATTCCTGGAACGAGTTTTTTAAAAGTATTTCGAAGTTGATTTGGAGTTAAGCCTTGAAGGAGGTGGAAAAATTGCATTGGACGTTTGGAGGCGTGTCGTCTAGAACTATAGAATAAGATTAGCCCTCGGTTAGGGACGGTGTTTTTGAGGAAGGAATTGGGGAAGAAGCAGCTCATATCTAATTAGTGTCCAACTGGAAGTTGGCCGTACGGAGGAGACTCACCACACTTCCCGCAAAAGAAAGTTGCTGATTTAAGTGTTCTCTGTAGACAGAATAAAATTGTCAGGAGGAGAAGTATGAGCGGGGGAAGAAGCTTTAAAGAAGAAAGGGTGTACTTAGAATAAGGAGCTATTTCTGTGTCTTCTAAAGTAGATAAATTATAGGAAATGTCAGTATCAATTAAAAGATGTAGGAGTAGAAATACTCGGTTGGAATAGAGGGCTTAGCCCTGTATGTTTACCTGCTGTATTTTAGCATGTATCGCTGGGAATTCTTTTTGGTAGGGTATTGGTGTGTAAGTGGTATGGGAATAGTATGGTTATACTTCTGTTAACTCAACTGTGTTTGTTTTGTTTGTAAAGTTTATAAATTCTTCTCTTATTATTTAAGCGAAATTATGTACCGTAGTAATACGAAAGGTGTCATTAAAACCACAAGAAATTGTCTAACAAAATGAACATAAAGTTACGGATGTTTTCCCCGTATAAATTTAAGTAAAAAATTATTGTACCGCATCGGGTAAAATTCTGAGACCCGTGATAGACGTTTAGTGTAATTTTCTGTGGGTTTTAATGTATGCTTAATGTTAAAATGTTATCTGCCATTTCGGAAATGAAAGAGTACCGGCAAAGACTACTGTTACTACCTGAATCTAAAATCAGTTCTCTGTTTTCTACTATATAGTTATTGTAATTTATACTAGCTTTTAAAATATACGCAGGTCCTATTAAGGGATTTGCTTTGTGGGCATTATTAATAGGAAATTTGACCTATCATTAGTAAAAGCGAGATAGAATACATATCTTGGGTTGGAATCAGTATAGGTTGAGAACTTTGATAGGAAGGATTAGTAATAATAGTAATAGTAGGAGGAGTAAGGAGGAATGGTATATCATGGACAGAGTTTAAGTTAGTTACCGGAGTTGTAGGCTTGGTATAATTGGAAGTAATTTTCTCATCGTTAGTTAAAATCGCACATGATGCCGGTTGTTGCATCGAGTTCGTAAGAAGTGCACTATTTGACACTTATAAAGCGGATGCTGTTATTAAACTTATCGTAATTGGGGGTTAGTTTTTTCATGCGCTGTAGCAAGAGAGGTTGTTAAAGGATCCATAGGGTTAGAAAAATTCATGCTGTCTGTCACCGAAGTAGTGTGTGTAGTAGAGACAGTATTAAGATCGAAAAAGTTAAGTAGATCTGCAGCAAGCATAGAATCGGAAGTTATTGTATCCTGCACCGGATGCATGGGTTCCTTAGGTATATTAATAGGATCAAAAAGATTTAGTAGGTCAGCAGTAAGCGTAGGATTGTTAGGATGAGGAGGTGCATAACTACTAATGTTAGGAGTAGGTTGGGGGTTAGGCATAGTACTTTGGAAATGGTTAGGCATAGTACGTTTTAAACGGTTAGGCATAGGTATAGGGTTAGGCATTGTATTTGAAAAATGGTTAGGTATAGTAATTTGGAAATGGTTAGGCATCAGGTATATGTTAGGCAGTAGTATTCTGTAAATGGTTAGGTAATAGTACTTTTGGAAGTTGTTAGGGCCATAGTAAGCATTTTTGAGGATGGTTTATGGCGTAGGTATGTATTTTGGACGAATTGTTGGCCGTAGTAAAGCATTGCTTGAGAATTTGTGGGTGTAGTACAAGGTATTTTGGCAATTGTTGGGGGCGCAGGCGTAGCAATTTGGAAAATTGTTTAGGCGTCGTCGCAGTAAGTAAGCATGGATTAGGCATAGTGTTGAGGATAGTTATGGTAGCAACACATGGCGTAGACATAGTGGTAGGGTAGTTAATATTTTAAACATAGCGTTAGACATAGTGGTAGGAGTAGGTATGGTAAAAACATAGTGTTAGGTCTAGTGGTAGGTGTAGTTATAGTAGTAAACATAGCGTTAGGCATAGTGTTAGGAGTAGGTAGAGTGTTATTCATAGGTTTAGGCAAATTGGTAGGAGTAGGTATAGGGTTAGGCATATTGGCAACGGAGTAGGTAGAATTTAGTCATCAGCGGTTAGCAAACTGGTTAAGGAGTAGGTATAGAAGGGTTAGGCAAATTAGTAGGAGTAGGTAATAGGGTAGGCAAAAAAAACTATTGGCAGGAAGTAGGGGTAAGAATGTTTAGGCATAAGCTTAGGCAAATTTGGATAGGAGTAGGTATACGGGTTAGGCAAAAATTGGTAGGTTAGTAGGTATAACTGTTAGGCGCAAAGGTTTATGGCAAATGGTAGAGTAGGTAGAAATGTTAGGCATAGGTTAGGCAAAATGGTAGAGTAAGGTAGAGTGTTAGGCAAGGTTTACGGCATAATTGGTAGGAGAGGTAAACATGTTAGGATACGGGTTAAGGCAAATTGGTGGGAGTAGGTATAGGGGTAGGCATAGGTTACGGAGAAAAGGTAAGCATAGTAGGAGTACTATCTAATGAATGTGGGAGGAGGATAGTGTTGTAGGAAAGATCATTTAATAACATTGTTTCTTGTATCGGAAAAGTGTTACGGATAGTGTTAACCACCTCGTGTTTTTCCCTTTAAAAACTATTTACATCGTTCCACCAATATTTCTTACATTTTTGTTGGGCTAATCGGTCACTTAGCCCAACTATCAAGAGTTTTTTTGACGGATAGAAATGTGGGTGCTACCGACCGTTCACAATTATGTACAGTAATTATCAGCAAATTTTTTCACCCTGGGTTTTGTTGCCTCATTTACCTGTGTATCTTATGCTAAATGTATTTTTCAAGCTAAATAAGGTTAGTGTCAATGTGAAATTGGCACAGACCTCGATCCGCCTAAAGTTACTACCAGGACCATCGGTCCCATGCTTTCACAGTATCCCGGCCTATCCTTTATATTTAAGTGTACCTAACGTACTGTTTATTTGAGAAACAGTCTCATCTTTAAAGTGTGAATTATTGGTAAATTTTCTCAAGTTTAATAAACGTAGAATTTTATGCTCTTTTATTTTTACGTATCATAAGAATATAATTAGGATTTCAAGATAAACTTTTTTTTTTTCTAAATTATTATTAAACTTTTCTTTTAATCTGCACTTATTAAGGAGGAAGGAGGAGGAGATAAATATCAAGTTGGAGAAAACACTAGTCGAAATCATGATCTCGTTGGGGAGTCAGAATAGGACTGGCTCTGGTCATTCTTTTCGAAAAAAGATCCAGTTGCTTCCAAATTGTCGAAGGAGTTTTCAAAATTTCTCAGGGGGGGAGGCATGAAAGCTTCGGATGCTCGTCGTTTTCCTCCGTAGTTGTGGTAGTTTAGGGCTTGACCTTGTCGGTGAGCCTGTTGATGAAATTGCTGGTGAGCTCTCGGGGCGATCACCATTGCAACTGGTTTAGTGGGGAATTCTCCAACTACTTGGGAGTGAATCTTCATGATTGGAGAAATGAGTGAAGAGTGTCTTGGCTTTTCGTTTATTTTGGGAATTGAAGTTCCATTCGGGAAAATTTGGGTCGTCCCAGAATTGTATGGAAATCTTCCATAAGAATGGGAAGAGTAAGTTAGGACTCGCTTCCTATAGTAACATGAGGTGCGAGTGGTACGGTTTGGCTCGAAGGAAGGAGACGTATGAGAACGAAACTCAGTCTTCTGGAAATACCTTAATTTCATTTTATGATTGGGTGACGTTTTCTTCGTCATTTAAAATGTCTCCTGACGGAGAAGTTAAGATTGGCATCACTTATTATCTTGTGATGGTCTTTTTAATGGTGAACGGGGCAATCGTTTTTAAAAGTTGGATTGCCGTAGGTTTGTGGCTGTAGGTTTGGAGATACCTGCTGTATTCTCCGGTATATTATAAAAGTGAAAGTGCAAACAAATAAAAGGAAAATAAACTTTGTACCTTAGTATGCGACCTTCAATTATCGCTCTTGTGCCACATCAACAATTGGCTTGGGATGAGTAGAACTTCTTTTCACTAGACTTCAGGTTACAACAAGGAATGCCAGTTTTTTGAAATTTTGGTTTTCAAGGTTTTAAGAATAGGCTCTTGTGCTGCTGCAACGTTTTATTCACGCGATTATCTACATAAATCCACTATTTACACGCCTTAAAAAAAAGAGAAAAACAAACTGTAAAAATTTTGACGTGGAATAATAAATAAACTTTAACATAAAAGAAAATATTACATAATTCATCATAAAATTTTAAAGTAAAAAATAAAAAAAAATTACTAATAGTCAGTATTTTCAAAAATAAAATAATAATAAAATAAAAATTATCCAAAGCAAATTCAAAATTATAAACCTCAAAGAAATGTTCACAAAGGGAAAATTAGCCAAAAAAAAAAAATAATAATGGAAAATTACTTTAAAAATATCTATAACCTGCAGTGTTATTAAATCCCAAAGAAAAAGAAAAACAAAATTGCTAGTGACGTGCCACGCAACAAAAAAAAAAAAAAAAAATTGAGAAATAAAATTAGAAAATGTGGGTGTTCAAATGGCGACAAAACTTCCTTAAAATAACCTTAACAAGCAGTGTTTTCAATCAAAAAAAAAAAAAAAAAAAAATTATAGTATGGCTTCCGCAACTTTGAGAGGTAACATGCAACATTCGAGCCAATATAGTTTCCTTCAAATTTATAGTACTAAAGTGCTATGAAGGAAACACTTAAAATTAGATAAAAAATAATCAAAACGTTCATTTGGCAGGAGTGAATGAAAACGCATTAAATTCTGTGTATAATGTTACTTTTAATGTAATAAGAAAAAAAACTAAAAAGGTTTAACTATATTATATATCCGGAAACTTCGATCAGATTTGGATATTGCCAGACGTATGATGCAAAAAATTTATAATACAGATTTAATTCTATAATTCAAGTTAGTCTTAAAAAAAAAGATGGAAACGTATTTTAAATTTTGTTGGGTAATGACTAAATATTTAAGTATTATTTTGCTTGAATGCTTGAAATGGAGAAAAAATATTGCAAAAAGAAATTGTCTATCATGAAACGAAAGAATGTAGCACTTTAAATATATATATATATATATATAAGTTATTATTATTATGCGTATATACATATATATATATTATATATTATTATTATATAGTTATAGATATATATATATATATATATAGTAGTTATATATAGTTATTATTATTATTATTATTATTATATATAAATATATATATATTATTATATTATATATATATATATTATTATTATATTATTATTATTATATATTATTATTATTATTATTATTATTAGTTATATATATTATTATTATTATATTATTATTATTATATATATATATTATTATATATTATTATATATATATATATATATATTATATTATATATATATATATAGTTATATATATATATATATATAAAGAGTATATATATATATATGGTATTATTATTATTATTATATATATATATATTATATATATATATATATATATATATATATATATATATATATATATATATATATATATATATATATATATATATATATATAAGAGCTGCGCGCCTATATTTTTTTTTGTGCGCCTGCGCCTATGCGCCTATGCCGCCGGGCCTAGTGCGCCTAGCGCCTATGCGCCTATATTTTTGGTCACATCAATGCGCCTAGCGCCTATGCGCCTATGCGCCTTTGCGCCTACGACTTTTCGCCGGCTAGTGGATGTTCGCTAAATTTATTTGCAAAGTAAACTTTAGTGCGATAATAAAAGCATGCTTTTAAGGAAGAAAAACACATTTATTAATATTTGTAATTAAAACACCGTAAACTAATATCTACACGTCCTCTTCCACCTCCATGTCTTTGTGGTCCATGTTTTCCCCAAGAGGTTCAGCACGAGCGCTGAAGAAGTTGAAAATTTTCAGAGCCATATTTGCCAATTTATTTGTAGTTAAGAACTACTGAACTAGTTATATATATATACAAGAATATATATATATATATATATATATATATATATATATATATATATATATATATATATATATATATATATATATATATATATATATATATATATATATATATATATATATATATATATATATAGGGTCGGACTTGCTAGAGGGGGTCGTGCAGGGAAAGAGGTAGAGCTATCGGTGGCGCCGTATAATAAAAAAAAAAAATAAACATAAAATGCAAATAAATAATAATAATAATAATAATAATAATAATAATAATAATAATATTATATATATAATAATAATAATAATAATACACAATAATAATAATAATAACAAAGCGTTAATGTCTGGTCAATCGAACACCTGTTCGATTGGCCCAATCTCGTGTTAGGCCTAATCTTCCGGAATTGGAAGCCGCAAAAACGGCGTAACCCGCTTATTTCACCTTCACTCTGGAGATACCACCTAGAATCAACCTAGCGACTTGAAAACTCACCGGTAATCAGCTTAACATACCAATAGAACATATACAAAGTTTCATTACGATATTCAAACCGTCTTCGAGAAATCGGCAGGCGACGCCGTTATCCCATAACTATTTTATTTATATATATATATATATAAATATATATATATATATATATATATAAAGCAAACATATACTATATATATATATATATATATATATATATATATATATATATATATATATATATATATATATATATATATATATATTATATATATATATATATATATATATATATATATATATATAAGTTTTACAATGGTTTTTAGAATGATACAAGTTTGTGCCACGCTTCTAAGTTCTAACTTTTAAGGGTAAAAAAAAAATGCTTTGTTCCTGTTCATAGGCGCGGCTATAGGCGCAAAGAATTAGCTGTGCGCCTTTGCTTAGTCCGCCTTTTTAAAAATTGTTGCGCCTATGCGCCTTTGCGCTCACGAATTTATAGTGCGCCATAGGTACTTAAGTACAAGTACTTGTACTTGAACCCAAGCCTGATAAATATATATATATATATATATATATATATATATATATATATATATATATATATATATATATATATATATAGTTATATATATATATATATATATATATATATATATATATATATATATATATATATATATATATATATATAAATTATTATTATCATTATTATTATTATTATTATTATTATTATTATTATTATTATTATTATTATTATTATTATTATTATTATTATTATTATTATTATTATTATTATTATTATTATTATTATTATTATTATTATTATTATTATTATTATTATTATTATTATCATTAGTATTATTATTATTATCAATATCATTACTGTAATTATTATTATTATTATTATTATTATTATTATTATTATTATTATTATTATTATTATTATTATTATTATTATTATTATTATTATTATTATATATTTTTATACATTCTTTATTGCTGTAATTACATGCCATTACTACACACAGCATTGCTTCACAGCCACAGCCAGCCACACAAGCCACACTATTATTATTATTATTATTATTATTGTTATTATTATTATTTTTTGATTTTTCAAAATTCTTTATAAAGTAAAAGCATATTTCAGTTTCAAATTTTCTAGTGTTGAAACCAATCATTAAAAAAAATATTTTAATTGATTCGCTCTATTTTACAATACTTTTTAATCTATTTAAAGCCAACATCATCTTGGAAATCTTTCATTCACGTTCCGATGATTACTTCCTAAGGAACAATTTAGATTTTTCTAGAATGTTCCAGAAAATTTAGTGATTATTCTTTGACCTCGCGAAAACCATTTTCTTTCGCAGTTAGCTCCGGGCTTCCGTGTTGAACATTTTAAAGAAAAACTTTTTTTTTTGTGAGTTTATTCTTTTTGTGAAATGCTAGTTAATAATAAATTAAATAATAAAAGTTAAAGTGCAGACAAACAATTCTTTGTAATATTAATTTTAACCGCCGTATCAAAACAATTAGTAAGCCAAATTTTTTTTTCTATGCATGTGTTGTGCTTGGGCTTGAAATTGTTTATATACCAGATAATAAACGGAACAATGTACACATTATTCCAGGGCTAATAATAATAATAATAATAATAATAATAATAATAATAATAATAATAATAATAATAATAATAATAATAATAATAATAATAATAATAATAATAATAATAATAATAATAATAATAATAATAATAATAATAATAATTAATAATAATAATAATAATAATAATAATAATAATAATAATAATAATAATAATAATAATAATAATAATAATAATAATAATAATAATAATAAAATAATAATAATAATAATAATAATAATAATAATAATAATAATAATAATAATAATAATAATAATAATAATAATAATAATAATAATAATAATAATAATAATAATAATAATAATAATAATAATAATAATAATAATAATAATAATAATAATAATAATAATAATAATAATAATTGAAAGCTTACATTGGTGCCAAATCACCTCTGTATGATGCGCTGTTGCCAAACCTACTGGTTTGCCTATAGTAAAGCTTGAGATTGTTATACTTTGTTAATGTCGGCGTTTTATTCACGTTTAATGTATGTCAGGTATGTTATGGTACTTTATGTTTTAGTTCAGGAAATATTATGTTAGGTTAATTCGTTGATCTGTATGATTGATAGGTTATTTTATGATGTTTGACAGAGAATTTTGCCAATGTCCACGTTTATTCATTGTTCAAAATGATGTTATATTTGATATGCAAGACGCTTTGATGAATGTAGTATCAATTCATAGTTCAAGATGCTGGTATATTTGATAGTTTGGTCAGTTTGTTAAGGAATATTTTTTGATAATACAGCTTTAGCTCCTGATGATATGTTTGAAAAGCAGGGATAGGTTGAGTTTTGCTGTGTAATGAGGCGGTAGGTTGAGAACTTATTCATAGGTTCAAATGTTAATGTCTTATTCGTAGTTCCAAATGTTAGTATCTATTGTAGGTTTTTGTCAATTGTAACTGTTAGATATGTTAGGCTATGTTTAATTTCTGTTACGTTTTGTTAAATATTACTATGACAATGTGAAATTAACACTGATTTGTTAGAGAAATGATAAGTTTCGTAAGATATTACTGTGTTAACTGATGATGAGTAGTAGGAAGTCGATATCGGAGAAAAAAAATATCCCTAAAGTATCGATATTGTATCGACTATTTGGCATACTGTTTCCTGAAGTGTATTTTGGCACCCCTTCGAAGAAGGGGTGCGCCAGACGGTTGCGCAGCAACCGTCGTACGTGTCTCCCTTAGTTTTAGCCCCTGGGGAAGCTTCTGGCCCCCTGCCAAGCTTAAGCATTGATTATTTCGCTGGTATCGATACGTTATTTGATGCGATTATTTTGACCTTTCATAAAGGTAAGTGGTGGGATTAAGTGGGATTAAATCGAGCTCAAATAGGTACCTGTCGCTGTACCTGCCGTAGGTAACTGTCCTAACTTGAGGTCATGTAGGTATCTGTCCTAACTTGAGTTCATTTTATTTCCATCCACGCTCACACCTACACCTACACACACACACACACACACACACACACACACACACACACACACACACACACACACACACACACACTATGACACTTATACACACACATACACCCACCCATAGACACTTACACTCACCCATAGACACTTACACCCACCCATAGACACTTACACTCACCCATAGACACTTACACTTACACACACACACACACACACACCTGGCCTTGTCATCGATTATTTCCTTCGATATTTTAATGGCTCAACTTTGATGACTCAACTTTGATGGCTCAATTTTGATGGCTCAACTTTGATGGCTCAACTTTGATGTCACCTTTGTTGATGCCTCAGCTTTGATGCCTCAGCTTTGATGGCTCAGCTTTGATGCCTCAGCTTTAATGCCTCAGCTTTGATGGTTCAGCATTGATGACTCAGATTTATTGATGGTCCAACTTTGATGGCACCTATATTGATGGTTCAACTTTGATGGTTCAACTTTGATGGTGCCTATCTTGACGGTTCAACTTTGATGGAACCTATATTGATGGTTCAACTTTGTTGGTACCTATATTGATGGTTCAACTTTGTTGGTTCAACTTTGACGGTTCAGCCAAAATTTACCATATTACTAAGATACTGCAAGACAGGCCTATGCAATGTTAAAATCTCTTTCAAAAATTCGTGACGTCATAGAGGATACGGGGTCTTCTTTTCTATTGCAAAGGCTTTCAATTTTGACTAAGGTATCTAAAAATCTGTAGATTCTGTATGCAAGTGCTACTTTTTTTTTGATCGTGTAGTGTGTACTAATATAAGTATTTTTAAGTATATAAATATAATATTTTATGAGTTATACTACTATATGAACGTGTTTGTTTCATTATAGGCTTCATGAATTTAATATTTCGATCTTCCAAGTTCAATTGCATGTCAAAAATCATCATAGGAAGAGTTTCTTTTCATTGAAATCAAATCAAATTATAGTAATATGTTTAATTTTTTTTTGTTTAAAACAAAATTCAACCTATTTTCTTATGGTTTATTTTTAAAAAACCAATCATTTTGGTGGATATAACTTATTATTATTAGAAACTCGTAAAGCACTACATAGGCTTCACATTGTACCCTAGGCCTAGGTCAATTTGTTTTGATCTATAATTAAGATGTAATTTGAGTATTATTATTTAAAGTACTATTTTGTTTAATTGCCTTATTTTATATATATATATATATATATATATATATATATATATATATATATATATATATATATATATATATATATATATATATATATATATATATATATATATATATATATATATATATATATATATATATATATATTGTATAATATGACATCATTCCATAGCTCTGGTTGTTTATACTAAATTTCATGCAAAGATGTTAAAATATTTAAAAAAAAAAAAGACAAAACTATAGGGTTAGGTATCATGACTGTCAAGATAGGGTAATATTAGGCAAAAAGTAAATATCATTTTACAAAAAAATAAAAATAAAAGATATCTTACCTTAAAATGTGGGGAAATGGATCAAAATTTTGGTGTTTCAGATGAGATCAAAAATAAGTATTAGTAATAGTAAGGTAGAAGGTCTTCAATGCCAATTTTTTAAAAAATCACAGCATAGATTCTAAAAAAATAGTAATGAAGTATATAAAAAAAACAAAAATGGGCAACATCTTTAGGAAAAAAATTACAGCCTTTCTAAGTTTAGAAAAAAACCCTTGGGCTTTTCTGAAACTGCAACTGATTACTGATTGGAACACCATTTTATCACACTTAAAAGGCTTAGGCTACTAAATCGCAAAGACTATAGCCAGCAGGTATATTACTAAACAGTGGTTTAAAAAGCAATAGCTGAAAATATTTTATTTCTAATATACTATGATATACTAATACAAAGGGTATTGGAGGGGGAGAGTCATTTTATGCAAATCAAAGAAAAAATTGATAACTTTTTTATTTTTCATCTAGTTGGTAAGAAATTTTCAGAGCATATATATAATTGGGGAAGATATACATTTTTTATTTAGATAAATGTTTTGTATACAAAAGCGTTTTGCTGCTAGCAGCTCACTGTAAAAAAAATTCCAGAACAGTAGCAAATATATTTTTTATATAAAAAAATTAACTTCAAAAAAGTGTATCATGCTCAGTTATATATGATCAGAAAAAAATCAAACTTATTGGATAAATGATAATTAAAATTGTGATTTTTTCATTTTTTAGTTGTCCAAAAAATGTTTTCTCAAGTAATGGTAGCATATAACTTTTTTATTATTCATCCAATCACTATTAAATTTGCAGACCACCCATATGGGGAAGATACAGTTTGTTTAGATAATTTTTTGGGTATACTGAACATATTGGCTATTGCTCATGAGAAAAATTTCAAAATTTGGTAATAGTTCGGAAAAGGGTAATCCTATGAGATATCAATATTTTTGAAAACATAATTGATTATATATTCCCATCAAAAAAGGTTGATATGTCTTGTATATTAAAGAATGTGTTTGAAATCATGCAATCAATATTAAAAAAAAAAATTTACTCCAGTATAAAAAAATATAGTATGTTGTTATATATATATATATATATATATATATATATATATATATATATATATATATATATATATATATATATATATATATATATATATATATATATATATATATATATATATATATATATATATATATATATATATATATATATATATATATATATATATATATATATAGAGAGAGAGAGAGAGAGAGAGAGAGAGAGAGGTAAAAGGGCTTAATTTTACATTTCATCACTAAAAAAAATTAGTCCAGTCGATATTTTTATTTTATCGGAATGAACTATATATGATATTGTAAAAATAAATTGATTATTTGTAATAAATATGATAAAATACAAATATTGCTAAAACTCAGTTCAGTGTGGCAAGAAAGTTTATAGTCGCCGGACGTGTTTAGTGTACGTGTGAGTGTAAAGTTCAGAAATGAATGTGAGTGATATTTTTAATATATGCCAAAATGATTGGAATTTGCTAGCTTTCTTACAACATTTGAACTTAATTTTGCAAGAAAAGAGATGTGAAAAATGTTTAAAAGAATGTTCATTAGTAAGAGTTGGGGAAAAATTTAAATTTTACTGTATTGCCCATAGTCAGTAAAGGTTAGGGCTAGTTTTACGTTACAGTGGATCAGTAAAGGTTAGGGCTAGTTTTACGGCACAGTGAATCAATAAAGGTTAGGGCTAGTTGTATGGCACAGTAAAGGTTAGGGCTAACTTTACGACATTCAATCAGTAAAGGTTAGGGATACTTGCCATCTACCAGTTAGGATACTTAAGATTTGTTAGGGTTCATTAGAAGTAGCTGTAAGCTTTATATATATATATATATATATATATATATATATATATATATATATATATATATATATATATATATATATATATATATATATATATATATATATATATATATATTATATATATATATATATTATGATATATATATTATATATATATATATATAAATCTAGATATATATATATATATTGTAATAATAACGGTAAGTTATATATATATATATATATATATATATATATATATATATATATATATATATATATATATATATATATATATATATATATATATCAACTA
>JABUQX010101911.1:17500-25000 GCA_015478945.1 Trachelipus rathkii | reverse complement strand
CTCTGCATCATCCGTTCCCTTCTCATCCAATACATACCCTAAATATTTAAACTCAGACACTTGTTCCAGCTGATCACCATCTAACATAACTTCACACTTAGGGCTATCCTCACTCACAACCATAACCTTACTCTTATCTACGTTTACTTTCAAGCCCCTCCTTTTACACACCCTGCCAAATCTCTCTACCAATCTTCTCAAGCTCTCTTCAGATTCGCCACAAAGAACCAATTCATCCGCATATAATAGGTAGGGTATCCTCCACTCATCTCCATCATTCTAACACCATTTCCTGCCACCCCCACCTCTAATTCTTTCATAACTCCATCCATATATAAATTGAATAACCAAGGAGACATAACACAACCCTGTCTCACACCGCTATTAATACTAAACCAATCACCTTTGAAACCATTTATTCTTACACATGCCTCACTATACTCATACATACTTTTGATTCCATTCAGAAGCCTACCACCAACACCATATATCACTAACACCTTTTCCCATTTAGTACGGAATTTATTTATAAGAGAAAGGATATAGTGGTAACGTTTGCTAATTTTAATAGGTTCCTGATAAGTCGCATCTATTTCTAAAAGCTCTTCTGGAACTGGTAAGGATTTCAATTTATATCCTGTTAATAGGTGTGATGGTGTTAGGGGGGTTTTCACAATGAAGTTCATCTCCTACAAAGGCGAGGGGCCGACAATTAACGACCGACCCAACCTCTATGAGAACTTATAAAATTCATCATAAGTGATGAAAGAGTATTAAGGATGAGTTTAAGATGTACTTTTGTCATTCCTACCATCCTTTCAAAAAATCCACCGAAGTCTTTGGGGGCTGGCCTTTGAGTACTCAGCAATTATGGGATGAGAAAACCGGGAGCTTTAAAAGCTACGCTTGAAACGTTCTTTTTTGGGAACGTGGATGGCCTAGTGGATAAGGCGACTGGTTAATGTTAACTCAGCGATGCGGAGTCCAGTGTTTCGAATCCCGCTGATGGAGAGTAAAATCTCCTTTGACTCATTTAAGTCTTGAATCTCCAGGTGATGGAGTATTAAGACAAAAAATATTTGACTGATGATAAAGAATGTGTGCTTTAAATAGTGTGATGATGCTTAAAAATAAGTTTCATTATCTGAGTAGATAATGGAAGGTGTTCTACGTCTACCCATAAACCTACCCAAGGATCGGAGATAAGACTCGGTAAAGTTGTCCAAAACAAGATCAAGATGAGCTCGAGTTGTAGAACAAGTAAATAAAACAATATAGCATTTTGTGGTACAGTTTTAGGGGCTTTAATGAAAAAATGGCCTTTTAAGTCAATTCCCACTATAGCAAAAGGTCTAGTGTTTATTACTCTAGCCTTTGGTAAAGCTGCTAAGGGGTCAGAACGGTAATGTAAGAATACTTCATTTATTCAATCATCCAAGATCCAACGTTTCGCTTCATTCGTCCTGTTCAGATGTTCAGGCCCAGTCCCCCAGGGAATCGGACAAGCAGCCAATTGAGGTCAATTCAATGTTGAGAACTCTGACACATAAACAGAAAATAAAAATTCCACTTTTAAAGTGTAAAACCTTTCCAGGTGAAGCTGATCTCTTCTAGTTTACATAATTTCTATTATCCTTCGAAAACATCGTAGGTTGCAGACGTGATTTAACTATGGCATCGAAACTTCAATATTTGAAATCACATATGTCTGGTCTAGCTCAGAGGGATGTGGAACATCTTCCTAACATAGACACCAACTATGAGGTGGCTCTAAAGATCATGAAAGACTTATCTGGATGAGCCCTTCATCATCGACTCATTACTGCACCAGATATATCAAGCTCCTGCTTTAGGTCATAAGAACTTGAACGTATTGAGAGCATTCATTTCTGAGGTGCGTGCCCACCTCCATGAAATAAAGGAATTTGGTGCGGTTTTTTTGGAGAAGGGTTCTGCGGGGTGCTTACTCCTAAGCCACATAGTGGTGAATAAGTTACCCAGGAGATTCTTGCGGGAATTAAATATCTCCACACTCGTGGAATATTCATTCAAAATCACGATTTCTGACAACTACCATATTGTTATCAAATCCATAGAAAGGATGAAAAAAGAGAAACCATCTTATACTTCATTGACTTTGAAAAAGACTTCAAATCCTTCTCGAAAATTCAGAATGAAAAAGACTTCATATCATTCGTTTCAAAACTTATCCATGCAAGAGAGAATGCACCTCCGAAAAGTTTCAATAAATCTGAAAGTTCCTTCTCCAGGAATTGTAAGCTTTGTGAGAGGGCTCACTCCTTGTCCTCATACTCCACGTACACCAATCTGCAACCAGGGTGCGCTGCAACAAAATTGGGGTTTGTGCAAATTGCAGCACTGCAAAGCACCAGGTATCATTTTGTTCAGCAAAGAAATTAAGACCTCCTTATTCATGCTGTCTGTGTCAGAGCAAGACACACATAGCAGCCCTTTGAAGTGTTGGAGCGAAATTCAATAAAAAAGTACCCAGTCGTACATCAGAACCCTCAACATCTTTTAATCTTCCTGAAGTAGAAAAGTGAGAGGTGTCACAATATCATCTGTTCATAAATACTGGAGCCTCTTCATCCGAAAACATCCTCCCTTTCATCTCCCTTAAAATGAGAAAAGGTTCAAAAGTTGCAGCGCACACTGCCTCTTGGATTTTGGTTCACAAAGCAGTTACTGCCACAGCCGGGTACTGGAATGGTTGAGAATAGAGATTGAGTCCTTGCCTCGTCGTACAAGTACCATCTAAACCTTTCAATGGGAGCAGTCCAGGACCATGTACACCTTAGAACTGGACTAAAACTTATTGCGATTCTTATTTTAAAATACCAATGCTCATCGATCCTGGTATACACATCGGCTTCGAAGTCAAATATATATAATGGTTTCAAAATGACAAATCGTTTCTTCTATAAGGGCATATATGAGTACATAGTAGTGAATAAAGATTGCATCTTGGGAATAGGTGATATATCTCATGAAACACTTCAAAATCATTAATTGTATAAAAGGAAGAGCAATAGTGCTACGGGTTCATTCCTTTTGGTTCTGTTTGAAGCTTTCTTACTCCATCTCAGTTCAATTTAATATTCAAAAACTCATCAAATCTTCAGAAGAATGAAGGATCATCATGACATTTATGTTTGTCTCCTCTTCACAGATTAATCAAGAGTGTTTCAGATCACTTGGTAAATAATATAATGGATTCAAATCCTTCTGATATTGATCCTTTACTCTACACTCATACTGACTTGGACCTGGACGTAGGTCTTGAAAATCTCTAGAGATTGGAATCAATTGGAATTAACGAGGATGCGGATCAAGTTTCTATCGACAGCATATTTGATAAAAAATTCCACAACGGTATAAAGTTTGCAGAAGGAAAGTACTATGTTGAGATCCCGTGGTAGGAGGATGTGTTGCAACAGGTACCATCGAACTATCAAATAGCTCTCACTGCTCTTTATAGAGTTAAATCAAAGTTGCAAAAGCAGAATCACGATTCTGCATACGGCGATATTTTTAAACAATATTTAGCCGCTGGAGTCATTGAACATATCCAAGTGTCTCCGAAAGACTTCCAGAAACACATCTGGATCAAAGTGATCAAAGTGGCCGAGAAAGTCACCACAAAGGTGAGCCAGGTGTTCAATTGCAGCCTACAGGTCAGGAACTATCCATCCCTGAATCTGGCTTGCTATCCGGGTTTGGATTTAATGGCCTCTCTATTCAGACTGCTCTAGCAATTCAGAACCAATAGATATGTCGTTTTGGCTGACATTTCAAATGCCTTCTTCAGATTCGACTAAAGGGGATGATCCAATATTTTAGATTTTGGGACCCCATTTTAGCCCCACCTAAAAATGAACATCAAATTCGGATTTATCAGCCGATTTTGACCCTATAAACACCAAACTGTAGCTTGTTTTGGCCTCTAAAACGTTGTTCTCCGGGGTTTTTCTGTGTCTGTAGTCATTCTTTCAAAATTTTCAATTTTTCAAAACCCATGTTTTTGACATTTTTCGTATCAACTTCCAGAATTTTTTTCGAAATGACTTCAAACTTGAAATATGCATAGAATGGTCCATTACCTACAATAATTACGTATTACATTTTCGATATTTTGAGTTCTGTGCTCAGCGTTGTCCAATTTCAACCCATTTTTTGGTTTTTGAAATGAAAAATTGCGATAATTTTTTTCCTGTTCGGGCAAAGTGAATGAAATTTTCAGGGCATATGTAATCGGGGGAGAGGCACATTTTTTACTTAGATAATTTCTTTGTATATGCATTAGTTTTGGATTTATTCTTGGAACAAATTTAAAAAAAAAAAATTTGGAAAATTTTTAAAATTTTCTTTTCAGGATACAAAAAAAATTTTATAAGTAAAAAATGAGGTCGTATCTCGGTCCACAACTATACAAAAGCCCTTGAAATTTGATTTGATCAGTTAAGTAGGAACCCAAAAAAATCTCAATATTTCACTTTTTGAAAACGATTTAAATTTTTGATAAAAAGTGAAATATGAGATATTTTTTTTGGTATCATATCAAAATATCCGATTTATTACCAAAGATTAGAAAAAAATTGGGCGATGATCACCTTTTTTACTTAAATAATGTTTTTGTATACTCAAAGAAAATATTTTTAAAAAATTTTCCAACATTTTTTTTTCTGAAAATTTGTTCCAAAAAAAAACAAAACTATATTGCATATACAAAGAAATTATCTACGTAAAAAATGTGCCTCTCCCCCGAATACATATGCCCTGAAAATTTCATTCACTTGCCCCAAACAGGAAAAAAATTATCGCAATTTTTCATTTCAAAAAACAAAAAAAAAAAATGGCGTTTCGTAATTATAACGCTGAGCACAGAACTAAAAAAAATCGAAAAATGTAATACGTAATTATTGTACGTAGATGGACCTAAGCCTATGCATATTTCAAGTTTGAAGTCATTTCGAAAAAAAATTCTGGAAGTTGATACGAAAAATGTCAAAAACATGGGTTTTTAAAAAATTGAATTTATAGAATGACTACAGACACAGAATAAAACCCCGGAATAATACGACGTTTTAGAGGTCCAAAAAAAGCTACAGTTGTGGTGTATATAGGTCAAATCGGCTGATTAATCTTCACCGAATTTAGAGTCCATTTTTAGGTGGGGTGAAAACTGGGGCCAGCCCTAGCCAAATATTGGATCATCCCCTTAATTAATTAAAAGGGAAGAGGACCGAAACAGGGTTTGCTTCTTCTGGGAAGAGAGTGGTGTTCTGAAAGACCTTTCGATTATTTCTTCCATCATCTTCGGTCTGGCAGTAGTTCATATATTATAATATATATATATAATATATTATAATATATATATATATAATATATAATTATATATATATACTATATATATATATAATATATATATATATTATATATAT
The DNA here is from genome assembly GCA_015478945.1 of Trachelipus rathkii. Taxonomy (NCBI): domain Eukaryota; kingdom Metazoa; phylum Arthropoda; class Malacostraca; order Isopoda; family Trachelipodidae; genus Trachelipus; species Trachelipus rathkii. The sequence goes on along the minus strand of JABUQX010101911.1, from coordinate 19,538 downwards.
ACTAAATGCTATCATACGTCATCACGCAAGGCAGTATACTCCTGATCTTTGTTCTTCTCTTTTGGAAAACAACTTATATATGGATAATTTTATTTTTTCTGAATCATCAGTAAGCCAACTAACACAAATTTTTCATGAAACTACCACTCGAATGAACGAGTAAGGTTTTGATTTATGTTCAGGGAACTCTATTGTTTCCGAATTAAGATCGCTTTTCACGTCTGAAGGGAAACAAGCCTCACATCAAAATCCAGAATAACAAGTTTTCGGATGCTTGTTTAACACCGCTTCAGATTCCATTAGACTGAGTGACTTCGAAATCACTCCAGCGAAAACAAAGCGCCAGCTTCTTTCCCAAATATCTAAAGTTTTAAACCAATTTTCCCTGTTTCTCTCTGTTACCATATGCAAGCATCTTCTGATGAGGAAGAAGTGGGAACAGGAGATGGGTTGGGACGAGAAAATCAACAATGAATTAAAAACCTCATGAGAAAAAGCTGTATTCAGAGATCAATTTATTGAAAGACATTTCTTTCAATAGATCTTGTTTTGAGACAAAAGATCCGACCTATCATTGCACATTTTTCGTGACGCAAGTCCCAGTTACTATGGTTTTGTTATATATGTTTTCTCTGCAACCAAGGAGCCTCAAATCCTTTGGTCTAAGGGAAAGGTTTCTTCCTCTACAAGGAAGAACCTTGCCATGGCTGGAGTTTTTATCGGTCTTTCTAGCTTTCAAATGTCTTTCTCAGATTTTGGAAGGTTTTCCAAAACCAAAATTCAGCACATTTCTGCCTTTTCAGATTTTCAGATTGCTCTTCAATGGATTTTAAAAGGAGGAAAGAATAAAAGTTACTTAATAAAAAACAGGATACAGGGCCTTCAAACTATGATTCAAAGAACATCGTAATTTATTTCCATAATTTCATCTTGTGAGATCTGAAGACAACCCAGCTGATCTTCTCACAAGAGGTTTGACTGCTTACGAGTTTCAGAGTCAACTTTTATTTTGGAAACACGGTCCTGAATGGCTATCTGCAACCTTAATTTATTGGCCTAAACCTGAATGGGAAACTATTCCTAGCAACCCAGCTCTGATATTTTTAATACCAATCCATCTCAGACCCCTCCAGTGATAAGATTTAAAAAAATTTCTAATCTTTACACCCTCTTTTGAGTTTGTTCTCTTATTTTCAAATTTTTTTCCATCTCAAGAAAAATGAGTATAGACTGTGATCTAAGATCTCATCAGTACTGCCCGAAGAGAACGCAAGAGGAATTCTTTCAGAAATAGCTTGACTTTTTAAGAAAGGCAATGAAGAATCTTGCATTGACTGATTGTCCACCTGATCTGGTCAACATTCCGAACTTGTTTCTTGAAGATCAAAATCTCATCAGAATCAAGGGAAGATTCTCTTGCTCTAATAATTATAACTATGATGTGTTGAATCAGATTCTTCTGGGGAAGAATCATTTTCTGACTATTCTTTTTATAAAAATTGCTCACAGTGACTGTAAACATTTAGAAATCCAGGCCACATTGACTAATATCAGACTTAAAGGGCTTTGGATTACATCTGCTAGAGCCTCTATCAGAAGAGCTCTTGCAGATTGTATCATTTTCAAAAAAAATGTAATGATTTTGCATTCAAGTATCCCCGATTTACTAACTTCACGAAGATTCAAGAAGAACTCTTTCTCCCTTTTCAGCACATTGGAGTTGACTTCACCAAGCACTGGTGGGTGAGAATCAAAGGCTCATCTCAATCACAGAAGATGTTCATTATCATATGCACATGCCTAAATGGCGTGCTGAGTATTTGGATCTGATTTCAGATATGTCTTCTGCTTCCTTCGTGCAATCACTTCAACATTTCGTTAATCGATTCGTAATACCAGACACCGTCTATAGTGACAATGCCAAGTCATTTGTCCACTGTGTCGATTCCTTTGAATCATTCTTCATATCAGAAAAGGGGATTGAGTTTCTCTTTCTTCGCAAACACCAGATACTACATCAGAGAGTCCCATTATACAG
>JABUQX010101911.1:10000-12500 GCA_015478945.1 Trachelipus rathkii | reverse complement strand
TATTCTTATTTTTTAAAAATTATCACTTGTTTTAATTATTTATTTATTTATTTATTTATTTATTTATTTATTTATTTATTTATTTATTTATTTATCATTCCCCGTGGGTCGTATAGACAGGGATTTGGTATGCCCCAAATTTGGTAGATAAATTAAACTGCATCTTTTCATCATATATTTTTTTCGGAGAAATTTTATTTCCTAAAATAAACCTTTATATTTTTCCTACGTCTTCCATAAATAATAATAATAATAATAATAATAATAATAATAATAATAATAATAATTAATAATAAAATAATAATAATTAATAAATAATATATAAATAATCAAGGCTTATAAAAAATATATTAATAATTAATTAAAAATAATATAAGAATAATAATAACATATTAATAATAAAAAATAAATAATAATAATGAATTAATAATTTAATAATAATAATAATAATAATAATAATAACAATAATAATAATATTTTATCATTATCATTATCATTATTATTATCATTATCATTATCATTATCATTATCATAATTATTATTATTATTATAATTATTATTATCATAATTATTATTACTATTATTATTATTATTATTATTATTATTATTATTATTATTATTATTATTATTATTATATACTATATTATTATTATTATTATTATTATTATTATTATTTATTATTATTATTATTTATTATCCCTTATTATTATTATTATTATTATTATTATTATTATTATTATATATTATTATTATTATTATTAATTGCTTTCGCCTTACGTTGACTTAATTTGTCACAAATTCCACGCAAATGTTAAATGTATATAATATTTTCCCTGTTCGAAAGCCTTTTATTTATGCTATTATGAAAAAAATTTCAGGTCATTCTCAATTAATTCACAAATTTTGAGTTAGAGAAAAGTTATCAGAATTTTTTGTTCATTTGTATCAGTTCAGAAACATAAAGAAGTCATAAAAAATATCAGAATTTCATGTTTTAGTATTTGACCAATAACAGGTTTTCCTTTACTTTACACAATTTTCTTCTAACGTTTCACAGGATTCTTAATATAGTTGTTGTAAAAGCCTTTTGGTTTTGAAGGAAAAATGTAGAGAGAGTAGTTTCCACTTCATCCTGCGTTTCAGAACTTGCCTATGAAGATGACTATGTAAACTACGGAAGAGATACGTGATGATCATATAGAGAAAGACCTAAATAATAAGAACAAGAAATTTGGTGTGTGGGAAGGGGGGTGGTTTCTCAAAAAAGGTTTTCAATTTTTTCCTTGTTATCCTTGTAGTATGGGTCTGTGCATTATGCAGATGGAGTCCCATATTTTTGATCGTTGATTGGTTGATCATAGAAAGCCTCCGTTCCCACAAGGCAATGTTCAATCTCTCTGACTGTTGATAATACATGTCCACTATAATCGTTACATTGACTAGTAACATCTGAAAGTAAATCACAGCAGTACAATTTCACCAAAGTCTTATCAAAAAAATCTTTGGGTCCATTTTCAGTCATGTTTCAGCATGTTCTTCCTTATTAAGTCATTGTCCGTATTTATTTAATTTCTTTTTTTTTTTCAATGCCTGTAATTTGTAATAAGTAATCAGGCGTTGCGGTGGAGTCGGTGCGTCGGAAGTCGGGGTACATGTCGCGGAGTCGGGTAGTCCTATGGTAGTTTTTGAAGAGGGGTTGGAGTCGGTATATTTGTCGGAGTCGGATCGGTAATTTTGAAGAGGGTGAGTCGGAGGTCGAGTGAGAGTCGGAGTCGACGGTAATTTTCAAAGAGGTCGGAAAAGTCGGAGTCGGAGTCGTGTAAACCTTTCAAGATAGATCAATGAGAGTTGGAAAATTTTAAACTGACAAAAGTTATAAAATTGTGACTCTGTGAATGACTTCAATCACTTCATCCAAGTTTATTGACTTTCGACTTCCACATCACAAAATGCAAACTGTATAACTGGACGAAAGATTTTTAACCGAGCAACCTTATAGTTCTAATTTTGATTATATATCTAATAAATGGTCAACCTTCAAACCTTTATACCATCTAATATTTAAGATGCTGAAGGAATAAAAAGACCCCATGGTACGAAGAGAAATTTGCTCTCTTATTGACCAATGATATTATTACTAAGCTGTTGTTTATATTGCATCCAATCTACAGTGGTTTAAGCTTAAACTGAAGAACAAACAATAACGCAACAAAGCTAATCTTGCACTTTTTGCAATTGTGGCCAATTTTGTTGTATTAATGGGTTGCAGGGGAAAGTTCAAGAAGAAAAGATTCATCTAAACATATTGTAAGTGATGAAGCTAAGTTATGAAACTACAACTATCTCCTTTACTACCTTCTCTCAAGTTATTCTTCAGAAAGTTCAGAAGATTAGTATGAAAAAGCTTCTAGATATTGTAATAGCTTAGTCGAAGCGTCGATTGGTTCAAGAAAAAGGTGAAGGTCCTTCCTAATCCTTGTACACAATATTCCATAACTTT
>JABUQX010101911.1:0-2500 GCA_015478945.1 Trachelipus rathkii | reverse complement strand
CTCGTTTTTACACACCCTAAAGCAGTAAATCAGTAAATCAAACCACCCACCCCCTCCCCCCCCCCCCAGCCATGATCTATTGATCTATTTATTCAATTTTTTTTTTTATAATATAACACAAATAAGTATTCTATATTATTTTTATTATATTTTGATTAAAAAATTTATAATTTTTTTACAAAATTATTATTCTTTCTACAGTTATAACATTAAGAAAAGTTTGCCGCGTTTTACACACCCTAAAGCAGTAAAGTCAGTTAAATCAGTAAATCAACCATCCGACCCACCCTCCCACCCATACATGGTCTATTGATCTATTGATCTATTGACATATTGATCTATTGATTCAGGTCACATTTCGAGTATCATTCTGGATAAACATAACATAATAATAAGTTCTTTATATACTGACCAGCAAATATATGCTAACGTAAACATTGTGTTCAGCTTAATAGAGCTAACCTATCCTAACCTGAATATACTATAAGAAATATATGTTACAACAACAAACCTATACAATACCTTAGGCAGGTAAATAAAAACACTAATATTAACAAAGTTCCAATACTTAAGAGCTAGTAATAATTTGAACTTAACCATAGATAACGCGTAACTATTCATACATTTTCAAGCATATCTCTCTAACATATCATGTTAATTTTACATTAACATGGTAATATTAACAAAAATTTATCATTACCTTGTTTAATTATCATAACTGACTCAGACGGGAGTATATGCCTAACGTAACTCACAATAGTTGTTTACCCATTAAACATAGTAACTATTTTTAAAAAAAAAAATTATCATTAACCTTACCTTAAACTATCATAAAATCTCCCAAAACGAAATAAATTTGCAAATATTAAATAACCAAAGTTTTATCCAAACATAACAGAAATAATAAGTTCTTTGAATAAATATTAATAGTAAAATTGTAATAGTTTACGATCCTAAAACCCAGTAAATCAGTAATCAAACCACCCAGGCTCCCACTCCCTTCCCTTCCTCTCCATCCTCCAAATGATCTATTGATCTATAAATGATCATATAATGATTCAAGTCCATATTTCGAGCATGCATTTTGGATTAAACATAACATTAAAAATAAGTTCTTTATATACTGCCCAACGAATATATGATAACGTAACAAAGTTTTTACGTCAATAAAGCTAACATATTCTGCCTGAACGTAAGTAATATAATTTTATTAAAACAAAACCTGACATACCTTACGCACAAATAAACTGCCAACCAAAATTAACAAAGTTCCATACTTAACAACAAGTAAAGTAACAGCATTGCATACAGAACGTAACCTATATCAATGTTAATTTACATTAACTATGGTAATAATTTATACAAAAAAAAATTTAATCATAATTGCTATACCTAATTATCATACTGGACCAACGAATATATGCTACGTACCAAGTTCACATTCAATAAAGCTAAACAGATTCATAACCTGATACTAACGTAATATAATGTACAATGACAACACCTAAAAACAAACATACCTCACGTATGAATTAAGCTGCTAACAATCACAAAGTTCCCTACTTATAAAAAACGGTAAGTAGCTAACATTACATACAAAAACTCATTCTACCTCACTTTTATCCAGCATATAACGATTAGCAGCTAATAATCTAGTATTATAGATACATCAAATCCCCTAAATAATAATGTGTTCCAACCTTATCAAAGATAACAGCATTCTTGAACTAATGAATGATTACTTACCTTAATCAAAGTGTCAAATGCATAGTTCAAATGTAACATCATTTTGAACTATGGATAAACGTAGAAACATTAGCAAAAATTTCTCGGCCAAACCTAACATTACTCAGCAAAAAGTTAACCTAAGTCCCGCGCTTCTAACACATCATCACTAGCTGTTATCACAGTAATATCTTACGAAACTTATCACTTTCTTTAACAAATCAGTGTTATTTTTCAAATTGTCATTGTAATATTTAACAAAACGTTACATTCCTAATAACAAACATAGCCTAACATATCTAACAATTACAATGGGGACGAAAACCTACAATAGATGCTAACATTTGGTAACTATTAGAATTAAGACATTAACATTTGAACTATGAATAAGTTCTCAACCTACCCATCAATTACACAGCAAAACTCAACCATACCTGCTTTTCAATCATATCATCAGCATCTAAAATGCTGACAATAATTATCTAACAAAATTCTTTAACAAAGTGTCCAAACTATCAAAGATACCAGCAACTTGAACTATGAATTTGAAAGCACCTACATAAAAGTGTTCTTGCTATAATAAATTTAATAGCATCATTTGACTATGAATAAACGTAGACATTAGCGCAAAATTCTCTGTCAAACCATAACATACTCAGCCAAAATCTTATTTCATTAGCTCACGATTTCTAAGTACATCATTCACACTCTAAACACAAGTAATATCTTTCTCAAAACTGATCAGTTTTTAACAAAGCATTAATAATATACGATA
>JABUQX010101910.1:42500-59224 GCA_015478945.1 Trachelipus rathkii | reverse complement strand
TGCTCACCACTTGGACCTTTCTTTGCGGAATTTAATATGTCCAATCTGGAAAACAAAATCCTTAGTGAAACAAACAACTTTAACCCCGTATTTTACACAATGTATGTAGATATGTAGACGACACCCTTACTATCTTCAGGAACATATCATATATATCAGTTCATCAATAAAATTCAAGAGTTGTCATACTTAAAATTCATTTACGAAACTTAGATTAATAATACTATCTGTTTTTTAGACATCAAAATTTATGTTAATTCTGATGGCTCATTATCTACAAGCATACATGTCAAACCGACTGATAATTGTCTGTATATGAAATATGAATCCTATTAAACGACTATTTACAAAGAATCTATCATAAAAACTAGTTTACAGAGCATACAACCTATGTTCAACTTGGAAAACGTTTGATGAAGAAATTTGCAGCATTAAGAAAATTTAGTTAACTGTGATCATCCACAATATTCTCAGTTGAAACGTAATACAGCTTTTAGCAAAATTCTTATAATAATGAGTAAAATAATCAGGAAAAATTCGACAAATTTCTTCAAAATTTATTGCAGACTTCTAATATGGAAGTCCATTAACTCTTCGTAATATTCTTGAACTTTAACCTCAAAACTAAAGACACCTCAAAAATTAAAGTCAGACTATACCATAAGTCCAGTCCAAACAACTGTCATCCTCCTTTAGTACAAGAGAGGATGTTTCTTTAGCCCAGACTTAAACCAACACGTTGTGTACCAATTAAACTGCCCCAAGTCAGACTGTACGTTTACATATATTGATTACACGACGAATATATTGTCGGATAGGGCATATCAACATCGCTACAATCCAAGTAACATTTCACCGCGACATATGTCAATCAACAATAGGCAATATTTCCAAACATTTCACAATAAAGTCCAGAAATTCAAAATTGCGGAGGCCTTCTACATCAAACCCAGTTAAACTTAATATCATTTGATTTACTTATTGTATAAATTAATTAAAACACTCATTCGCTTGCAAAAAAAACTTTCCTCTGAAGATGTTTTAAGTACCGAGACGAAACGCATCAGGAAATCGGTTTAAATATGTATTCTACTTCTCATGTAAACTATTTTCAAAATAATTTCAAGAAACTCATTCATTATAAATATTTAGAACGTTGGGAATGAAATCTGAAACTTTATCCAAAATCAATATTATTTGAAATTTTGGTATTATATTATTATAATTATGGCAAATAATAGATATTATTACTGCTGGTTATTGAATGATATTATTATTATTATTATTATTATTATTATTATTATTATTATTATTAACATGTTGAATTCCTATATTATTATTATTATTATTATTATTATTATTATTATTATTATTATTATTATTATTATTATTATTATTATTATTATTATTATTATTATTATTATTATTATTTATTATTATTTATTATTAGATACGGTATAATATTATTATTTTTATCATTGTCAAACTTGTCCATATTATATTTATAACATTATTAGTAGATATTATTATTATTATGTTGTTTTTGGCATTATTTTACACATTATGTATTTAATTGTATTAAAATTAGTTTCAGATTGCTGCTTAGCTCAATCTTAAAACAAAATTACTTAAATTTCCATTGTATTTCCATTATTTTAATAATATAAAAGACATACAATATTTGAGTAGTTTGTATTAATACCTTAATTGCTTTACTACTGTTTGTCACTAAATCTTAAATATTTTAAGATTATGAATTTTAATTGTTATTTTTTATAAAACATTTTCAATTCAATTTAATGATTATTATTATTATTTGATATTATATTACTTAGTATTATATATATATATTATTCTGAGTTAAACATTTCAATTCAATTATTATTATTATTATTATTATTATTATTATTATTATTATTATTATTATTATTATTATTATTATTATTATTATTAATACAACAATGAGTAGTATATTCAGTACACAAGCATATATTTATTTACATTAGGCAACTCATTAAAAAAGGAGTAATCTTGAAGTTATATTCAAAGAGCAGAATAAGAGAAATGTTTTATATACGCATCCAATAAAGGTAGATTTCAGAGAGTATCAACTTCTCCGTATAAGGATGACATTTATGGAGAAGCATCCTTGGCATGATGACGTCATTTTAATATGACAAGGGTTTCGCATTCATTATTTTCTTCAACCCGAGACCTTTACGACCAAATCGATACCTCTCTTTTATTCTTAAGGAGTTTTTCAGCAGTGAATCTATTTTTATCATAAATTAAAATAATAAATTTTATGATTTTCAAATAATGGGTTTCAAAAAGGACCACCAATATCAGAATGAATAAATGTTTTGAACTTTTACGGTAAGACTTGTTATAAGGCAATTGTTCATTTTTAAATCTTTAGCATTTAAATGACCATACCCACGAAGTCAAATCTCTATATCAAACCATTAATTTATAAGGCTACTGAAGCCATTTCATACAAATAATATAGGTTATCTTTTATAGGAGCATGTCTATTATCTGTGACTATTGTAGCCGGTCAATTTTTTTTCATAATTTACGTTATCAAACAAAATGGACGACAGCTCGTATAGCGAAAAAAGTTTGAACTTTTTTTTCTCTATATTTATATAACTTTATTACAGCATATTTAGTTGTGAATTTGCTTATTGAAACAATGGAAAGTGAAATAAATTATACACTAATATAAGTTTGGTAAGGTTAAGCAAGGTTAAGTTAAGTTATGTTAGGTTACATAGATTTAAACTTGTTTTTTAATATTTTTAAAGGTGCTAAGCTCTTTTATTACAATGCAGTTTTATTTTGACTTTTATCAAATAAAAATGTGTTCAGATCCATGAAATCGATATGGATAAAACTCACTCACAGATAATAGCTAGACATGATCCCTTTTATATTAGTTGTTAGTAAAATTGAGTAGTCTTTACCATATACTTTTGGATTATTCTTTGAACTTTGAAATAAAACTTTAACCTTTTTATCAGTCATTTTTTATTCAGATGGGAATTTAGTATGCAAGTTGGGAATGTAAAGACTTTCCCTTATAGCTACATTTTAGCTTTGCTGACTACTCGACTTTTAATTTTAACACTTCCAATACCATCAATGCAAGTTTCAGAAGAATCTGCTAACCTAATCTTTTATCATAATTAGTTCCATAATTCGGATCTTCTTAATTATGTGTGAATGAGTTTTATCCATATCGATTGCATGGATCCGAACACATTTTTATTTGATAAAAGTCAAAATAAAATTTTATTTTAATAAAAGAGCTTCGCACCTATAAAAATATTAAAAAAAAACAACCTAATTATTTATTTAAATCTTTGTAACTTAACGTAACTTAACTTAACCTAACTTAACATAACCCTTACCTCTCTATACCTCTCTCTCTCTCTCTCTCTCTCTCTCTCTCTCTCTCTCTCTCTCTCTCTCTCTCTATATATATATATATATATATATATATATATATATATATATATATATATATATATATATATATATATATATATATATATATATATATATATATATAACTATATATCTTTCTTCTATCATGCTATATAAGTGATGCAGGTAACATCCGCATCCGCACATTAATAAAGATCGAATCCGCATCCGCATCCGCACTTTGCCCTGCGGATGTTGCGCAGATATTATTGTCGAGATTTGATAAAGAATTTTGTAATAAAAATACTTAAAAGATGAATCTGAACGCAAACTTTAAATGAGAGACATGGGACTCAACTCAACTGTAGTGATGACTCATGATCTCACAACATGAAGTTCATAAATTTGAGTCAACAGAGTCACATGAGATTTGGGATGCCAAAAAAAATCAACGCCTCTACAGCTTCTGTCTCCGATGTAATACCATTAATCTCAACGCTAAGAAAGCATTTTGAATCATCTTCAAATGAAAATGATGACTGTAAAAGAATGAAAGATGTAATAAAACTAGGGCTAGAAAAACCCTTTGGTTCTGTGGAAATGTCCTTCATACTATTGCAACTTACTTAGATCCCCGTTTACTTACTTAGATCCCCGTTTTAAAGGCAAGTTTTTGTGTAACACAATATTAGAATGGATTTAATCGTCACTTTGTATTGCATTTGAAAAACTTCCAACAGTCTATTAATTCGGCACCCATTAAAAGGAAAAAACAAAATTTACAGAACCAACACCTCCCTGAAAATAAATCAATAACAGATTCATTGAAGAATTGATACAGTCCAGTAGTGATGAAGAAACACACGCATTACAAAATATGTAGTGCAAATGATTGAAAAACTATCACCAAGAAAAATGACTAGATACAAATGATGATCTATCAGTTGGTGGAAAGTTAAGCAAAATGTTTACCCACGCTTCAGTAAGCTTGCAAGGATATACTTGGCCTGTCCTCCAACTAGTGTTCCAAGTGAGAAAGTATTTAGCAATGCTGGGCTAATATATGATGAAAGAAAACAGACTCTCAGCAGAAAAAGCAGAAAAGTGATGTTTCTCAAGCACAACCTTCATATATTTGAATTTCAATACTAGGGTGCAAAAAGTATATAATCCATTGTAAAATATCTTTCATTAAGGTCGGTGGTTGGGCAAAGAGGTTGGTGGGGGTGCATTTAGAGTTGGGTCCCGGTCCCGCACCATGGTAACAATTATTTTAATAGATTGTGGCTAAAACGATTGGGCTTTGTAATAATAATATATATATATATATATAATATAATATATATGTATATATATATATATATTTATAATATATATATATATATATATATATATATATATATATATATATATATATATATATATATATATATATGTTATATATATATAATATATATAATATATATATTATAAAAATAATAATATGTTAAAACTAAATAAAGAAAAAAAATACTATATATCTGCAGAATTATAATATGTATATATATATATAATATATATATATATATATATATAATATAACTTATATATAATATTATAATAATATATATATATATATATATATATATATATATATATATATATATATATATATATATATATATATATATATATATATATATATATATATATATATATATATATATATATATATATTTTTTATATAAATACCTATATATATATATATATATAGTCAGCATCCCGAAATGGCCGTCATATGTATCTTAAAAACTATTAATGCTACAGTAAACGGAATACATTGCTGGAATGCTGGTCCAGTTTGCCCTGGAAATGTAAAAAAAAAAAATAAAAATAAAAAAAATAAAAAAAAATTATATCTCAAAAACTACAATAGCTACAGCAAAAGGAATACATTTTTGGAATCCTGGTAAAATTTTACATAAGAAAATGTAAAAAAAAAATAAAAAAATAAAAAAAATTATTGTTAATAATTATAGTAATATGATTAGAGCCTATTTAGAGACCTTTTATTGGCTACTCGATAAATTAGATAGAACTTTCTATTAAATTTTGCTTTTTTTTTTTTTTTTACTAAAGAATACCCCAAGGGTATACCGCACCGATGGCAGGAGTCGGGGTCTCTCGGCCTTCCGGGGAACTACGGGGTAGGACTAATTCCCCCCCTCCGGGGAGGGTCTCCGGAACCCCCGCTCTTTGGTATTTGGGTGTCGCGGGGGTTCCTCCGCCCCTCCCCTACGGGGTGGAAAACGTCCCCATGTTCCCCGTGGCTCGAGAAGGCCCCTAATTAATTGCCGTATAAAGCCAAAATTTAATAGAAAGTCTATTTATTTTAACGAGAAACCAATAAAAGGTCTCTAAATAGGCCTTCTAATCATATTACTATAATTATTAACAATAATTTTTTTTTTTTTACATTTTCTTATGTGAAATTTTACCAGGATTCCAAAAATGTATTCCTTTTCGCTGTAGCTAACATTTCCAGGGCAAACTTTGGACCAGCATTCCAGCAATGTATTCCGTTTTACTGTAGCATTAATAGTTTTTAAGATACATATGACGGCTATAACAGACGCTGGCCATATATATATATATATATATATATATATATATATATATATATATATATATATATATATATATATATATATATATATATATATATATAATAACATATTAATATATCTATCTATATATATATATATATATATATATGCTGCTGCTATAACTCGATATATATATATATATATATATATATATATATATATATCAAACATCCACATCCGCATCCGCATCCGCATCCGCGGATGTTAAAATCAAACATCCGCATCCGCATCCGCGGATGCGAAAAAATGACATCTGCTGCATACTAATATATATATATATATATATATATATATATAAATATAAAACATAATATATATATATATATATATATATATATATATATATATATATATATATATATATATATATATATATATATATATATATAAATGAAGAAATAGGCTAATATATATATATATATATATATATATATATATATATATATATATATATATATATATATATATATATATATATATATATATATATATATATAATAATAATATATATATATTTATATATATCTTCTAATAATATATATGGGCTATATATATATATATAATATATATAATATAATAATATATATATATATATATATATAATAATAATAATAATATATATATATAATAATAATAATATATAATATATATATATATAGATATATGTAATAATAATAATAATAATAATATATCTATAATAATATATAATATATATATATATATAATAATAATAATAATAATATATATATATATATAATATAATAATAAATATATAATATATATAGATATATATATATAATAATAATAATAATATAATAATAATATATATATAATATGTAATATAATAACAACTCCAATAACAATAATAATATGTATATGTATATCTTTACCTAACTTAACATAACCATATATATATATATTATATATATATCAATAAAAATGAAGAACAAAAATTTCAAACTTTTGTCGCTACGCGCGCTGTTGCACAATTTTGTTCGAAAACGTAAATTGTCAAAAAACTTTGACTTCGGCTACATTCTTTCACCTATAATCCCCATAATTCTGAAAATATTTATATTTTGAAGACATATTTGTAGTTCATCCTTTGTCTAAACACTCTCACTATCTTAAAGACATTTCGTTCATCGTTGCCTGAAGATAATAATACGTAATTGCCACTCTCATTAGCTTCATTCTTTGTGGATTTAGATATAAACGTTGATGATTTATGCTCAATTAGGTTACATTTAAAACATCTGTCATGAAAACTTGTTTCGTTAATTTTTCATGAATACTATTTACCATGTAATTTGAGTTTGTTTCGATCATAGTTTTCTACTTACTTGAAACTCGATGTCTAATTTGATCTTCTTCCATGACTATTCACTCGAAAGGTATTTCGTCTCTGCTTTCCATTGCACATATAAAGTTGCTATATTCATCAGATAAACTGTATAACAATAAGGTGCTTTAAGAGATCTTTGCGAATTTCAATTCTCAATTCCCGTAGCTTTCTTATGATGTCAAAGAAAATGTCTAAGTGATTTTTACTTCTTCATTAGTTTGTAACTTTTCCAGTATTAGTTGCTTAAGTAATATTACCTTACTGGCAGGATTTTCGATTGATAGATTCCTTTCAATTCTTCCCATACTTTATTTGAAGTTGTGAATTCTTTAACTTGCTTTAACTACGATCTGTAAATTCTAAGGATCAATTCTGATTTACCCTTACGTTCTAAAAACATCCCATTTTGCAACTTCTGAAGAATCCGTTGTTCGCTTTTCATCGCTGACGAGTTCCAACACGTCATTTCGCATTAAGAAGGCTTGAGCTTGTACACACCAACTGTCAATAATTTTCGATGCCTATTCCATTAGAACTTGCCATAATTATAATTTCTTGATATACTCGTTGTCTGGAGGATCGTAACTTAATAAGTTTTCCGTGTAGTAACAAAACTCTTATACCATGATTAAAGGTCCAATATAGCCAAGGTTACAATATACGTGACAATAAAAAATATTAAATATATTCACTAAGGTTAGCAACGTGTTGTTCGTATACCGTTTTAATGTGGCTCGAGGCCCGAGTATTCAGATTTATCACGTTTTATTAAGAAACAGAGTTTTGGGAAGTGCTTATATATATGTAATAATATATATATGCATGTATAATATATAATAACTATATATATATATATATATATATATATATATATAATAATATATAATATATATATATATATATATAATATATATATATATATATATATATATATAACTTAATGTATATATATATATGTATATATATATATATATAATAATAATATATAATAATATTTTAATATATATAATAATATATATAATAATATATATATATATAATAATATATATAATAATAATAATAATATATATGTAACAATATATGCTATATGCTGCTATAACAACTCTAATATATAATATATATGTATATATATATATATATATATATACTATACTTATATATATATATATATATATATATATATATATATATATATATATATATATATATATATATATATATATATATGCTGACTTTTTAATATTTTTTGGGTTAAAAATAGTCGTCGTTCTATCTGTGGCTCGTCTAAAATTTTTAAATTCTTAATTTGCTCGAATAGACTAAGTTTGGAGACCCTGCACTAGGGCCTAGTCAATTTATTAATAAAATGAGTGACAGTAAACCCTTTATACGAGGAACAGGATAAGAAAAGAAAATGTCCTATACGCAAGATACCTTCAATAAAGGCAGGCAGTCTTCTTAGCATACCAACCCCTCCGTATAAGGATGAAATTTATGGGCAGATTCCTCCTCATGATTACGTATTCTTTAGCTATTATTATTATTAATTATTAATGTTATTTTATTACTAATTAAAATATTTTTATTATTATTACCTTTTCAGACATTTAATAAATACTTGCATTATATCATGGATTCACGGGCACAATCCTGTTTTGCAGTTTGTAACGTCTTTTCATGTTTTTAGTGAAATTATTTATTATTATTATTATTATTATTATTATTATTATTATTATTATTATTATTATTATTATTATTATTATTATTATTATTATTAAATTGTATTGCTGTTATTTTTATTATTATAATATTTTATAATTATTATTATTATTATTATTATTATTATTATTATTATTATTATTATTATTATTATTATTATTATTATTATTATTATTATTATTATTATTATTATTATTATTATTATTATTTTTTATGAAATAGTGAGCAGCGGCAACATCGATTCATTCAAAAAATGACTAGATAAGGAAATTAGTCTTTGAACTCGATTTTTACTTTGTTAGCTGTGACCTAGATAGGTAAATCAAACGAACTATTATTGAGATCATTTGGGCTTCGAACTTATATAACAGTTTGACGTTCACCATAGAGGTTAGTTCTAACGTTCTAAGCCGGTGACCTCATCTAGCCTCAAACTAGCCTTGAGTAGACTGTAAAGTCTTTGCTAGTCGGTGTTCTGTAGTTCTGTATTTCTGTAGTCCTTCTTCTTAAACTTCAAAATCATAAGATTTAATAATTGTTTACGGAATATTAAAATAGTAGAATTAGAAGGAAAATTTAAAAGATATAAAAATTACAGCAAGAAAATTTAAAGGTCTAAAAAATTTTTTTATTTCATTTTACAAAATTATTATTTATAAATTGAAATACAATTAATTGAATTTTATATTTCCAGATTATTTTAATAACTTTCCTTTTTGTGAAGCAACTTTTTGAAATTTTAACAATGTCTGCTACCCGCTTCACTTGCTCTTATTGTAATATTAGTCTGTGGTATTTCCATTATCCTGAAAATACATTAGCCAATAAATTTTCTGTTAGTTACTTTTGTACCTTTGAAAAAAATATAAGGAGTTTTCAAAACGAAATAATAGACCTAAAAAATGTAATAAGCAATTTAGAGAAAAGCATAAACGTGACCAATTCTCCTAAGCAAAATTCATTAATGAATGAAACAAAGAATTTAATGACCAAAGTTAATAATGTTTCACAGTGAACTCATATAGATGAAAGAGCTTTAAGTTCTCTTAAAAAAGTCAGAATTGCATAAAAATATCAAGAAAATAGAAAGTAACGATTCGAAGGGTAATTACAAAGACAAATTTACGAAGGTCTCTAATGGAGTCAAACCCAAATTAAGACCTGACTTTAAACTACCCACATCGAATCCCTTTTTCCTCTTAGAAATTGAAAAGTCTGAAACTGAGACAGTTTTGGTTAGAGCTTCTATGGTAAGGAATATGAAAAATGAAGTTGTCTCGCGTAATGCTGCAAAAAGAAAATATAAAAGCATTTCAGGGGGAACAATCCATGATTTTGAAAGCGACTTAAAGGATTTACAAGTTAAAGATAATAATAGCTTAGTATGTGTCATGGTTGGATCGAATGACGTATACAAAAAAGAAACTGTGATTAACGAACTTATCAGCAAATATAGAAGACTAATTAAAAAAATGAAAGAAAAAACAGGTAACGTTTTGTGCTTGGGAATTTTGCCTCGTAGTTTAATGGGCTTAAGATTTTCCAGCAAGGCAATATTCTTCAACACCAGACTGGAAGAAATTTGCAAGGATGAAAACGTCTCCTATGCTAATTTTGGGTGAAGTTTTATTGATCAAAATTATTTATTTGCAAGGGATGGGGTTCATTTGAATGATATTGGTGATGCAAGATTGGGTCGACTCTTGGACACAGAGGTTAGGAAAATACACAGAGAGACAATCGTTAAGAAACAGGTTTTTCGGGATGGTCCAAGTCCTCGTTCGATATTTGCGAAATGAAAGCGATATCATTCAACGCAAGAAGTTTCAGAAGGGTATACAATAATTGTAGGAGACTTTAACTGCCCAAATATCAACTATAATTTACTTGATGCAGATGCCGAAGGAAATAGATTACTAAAATTCTTAGGAGATAATTTCCTTTTTCAAATAATTGATTGCCCAACGAGAGGAAACAATATTTTAGTTATTAATAGTGAGTCATTTGATCTTGGTAAGAAGTTTTGAGGTTATCGAACCTATTGGTAAAAGTGATCATAACATGATTAAATTTACCATTAACATTGAAAACAAAATACATAGCAATTACTTGAAAATTCCAGATTTTAAGAACGCAAATTTTAATGGCTTTAAGGAGAGCTTATCTATATATGATTGGAATGAAATATTAACAGGAAATGCAAATATAATGTGGGATACGTTTCTACAAATATTTAAAGAAAAAGAAAAAGATTTTGTTCCATATAAAATGAAACAAACTTTACCAAATTCGAAGCCAAGATGGTGGAACAATGAAATTAGAGATTCTTTAAATAATAGAAATAGAGCTTATAGGTATAAGGAAGTCTTACTCCTTCAAGTGGAAATAAGAATAGTTATATGGCTTGTCACATTGCAAACGATTAATTTGATATTATAAAACGAAACTTCTGAAATTAATCTCGAGAAGTAAAATTAATCCTAAAAGTTTTGCAATTATGTTAATAACAAAGTTCCATTATAAGGAGTCAATTGGACCATTACTGGACATTAATGGAAATTTAAAATCAAACAATGCTACGATGTGGCGAAGACGTTTAAATAATTTTCACTTTTCGGTTTTACGAAAAGAGCATCTTGATAGCATGCCTAACATGCAAAGACACAAGAGACACTAAACTGTGTAGACAGCATTCAGACCACATTTGGAAATTTAGAAGAGGAAGTTGCTTTCTCTCTCTCTCTCTCTCTCTCTCTCTCTCTCTCTCTCATATATCTCTCTCTCTATATGTATATATATATAATATATACCAGCCAATTTTAATAATAATATATATATATGCATCTATGTATATATATATATATATATACATATATATATATATATATATTTAATAATAATAATATATATATATATATATATATATAATATATATAATATATATATATATATATATATATATATATATATATATATATATATATATATATATATATATATATATATATAATATATATATACATATATATATATATATATATATACATGCCAATTTCGATAAAAATATGTGAAAAGGCATGCTAATAACTAATATATATATATATATATATATATCATCCTAGGCCAGAGATTCGATCAGATGCGTCTGAAAATTTTGAAAGGTATATTAGTAAAACTGTTGACAATGCTTAATAAGTCTTTGAAAGAAGGAATAGTCCACATGTTTCTAAACTTGTTAATACCAGCTCCATTTCAAAAAGGAGATAGTAATCTCCCGAATAACTACAGGTAATTAAAGCAACTTCTATAGTTGACAAACGAAACAGTAACTGATGGAATGGTAGTATAGTACTAATAGGTTTCCTAAGACTGTAATAACTAATAGATAGTAGTATAGTTACATAAACTGCAGGGTGGGAAAAACGCACCATCGCGTGACTGTCTTTGAATGTGACGATTGCGATTCAACCTTCAAGCGCTGCGAACGTTCGGATAAAAATGACCAATGGTGGCGAAGGCGACCGGAAACAACAACAACCGCGAAGACTAGCGGGTCTGTCAACCAACGATTGCGAAGTTTGCTAAAAAACGATTAACGCGACTCCCACGACGATGACGATGATGAAGGATTTGTCATTTAAAAGAATGACGATGAAAATAAATTATGACGATGATTAACAACACGCAACGCATTATGAAATAAACAAAGGGATAATAGAAAGCCAATCTAATGTAACGAAAAAAACAACAAGATAGTGATTGTTACCTTAAAAAAAAAAAAAAAAGGGATCCATCCCCCTTATGGGTGAACCCTCTCTTTCAATAAGCCTTATATAAAAATCATCCAGGAAGGTACGTGAGGTATTAAAAATATATGTCGGGGATGACAAGATGTCAAATATGTTACCCAATATCCTAAAAAAAACACCCATGAACGTACGTGAGTATTAAAAAAAATATATGACTGCATTCAGCGATTGTGCTCATCGCTGGTCAGGTGGTTTCCCACCCTGCAGTTTATGTAACTATACTATTCTGATCGGAGCCTCAAACTAGCCTTGAATATACTGTAAAGTCTTTGCTAGTTGGTTTTCTGTAGTTCTGTAGTTCTCTGACTAGATTTCAAATGCGTAAGACGTGTTAAATTATTTACGGAATATTAAAATAGTTGAATTAGAAGGAAAATTTAAACTATATAAAAATTACAGCAAGAAAATTTAAGAGCCTAAAAATTTTTTTTATTTCATTTTATAAAATTATTATTTTATAAATTGAAATACAATTAATTGAATTTTATCTTTTCAGATTATTTTGATAATTTTGCTTTTTGTGAAGCAACTTTTCGAAATTATAACAAAGTCTGCTACCCGCTTCACTTGCTCTTGTTGTAACATTAGTCTGTGGTATTCCGATTATCCTGAAAATACATTATCCAATAAATTTTCTGTTAGCTACTTTTGTGCCTTTGAAAAAAATATAAGGAGTTTTCAAAACGAAATAATAGACCTAAAAAATGTAATAAGCAATTTAGAGAAAAGCATAAACGTGACCAATTTTCCTAAGCAAAATTCATTAATGAATGAAACAAAGAATTTAATGACCAAAGTTTAATAATGTTTCACAGGGAACTCATTTTGATATAAGAGCTTTAAGTTCTCTTAAAAAAGTCAGAATTGCATAAAAATATCAAGAAAATAGAAAGTAACGATTCGAAGGAGTATTTACACAGAATAAAATTTACAGGAGGTCTCTAATGTAGTCAAACACAAATTAAGACCTGACTTTAAACTACCCACATCGAATCCCTTTTCCCTCTTAGAAGTTGAAAAGTGTGAAACTGAAACAGTTTTGGTTGGAACTTCTATGGTACGTAACATGAATAATGAATTTGTTTCGCGTAATCCTACAAAAAGAAAATATAAAAGCGTTTCAGGAGGAAGAATCCATAATTTTGAAAACGAATTAAAGGATTTACAAGTTAAAGATAATAATAGTCTAGTATGTGTCATGATTGGATCGAATGACGTATACAAAAAGGAAACTGTGGTTAACGAATAGATATTAGTTTACGGGGAATTAATGAAAGATAAAAACAGGTAACGTTTTGTGCTTGGGAATTTTGCCTCGTAGTTTAATGGGCTTAAGATTTTCCAGCAAGGCAATATTCTTCAACACCAGACTGGAAGAAATTTGCAAGGATGAAAACGTCTCCTATGCTAATTTTTGGGAAGTTTTATTGATCAAAATTATTTATTTGCAAGGGATGAGGTTCATTTGAATGATATTGGTGATGCAAGATTGGGTCGACTCTTGGACACAGAGGTTAGGAAAATACACAGAGAGACAATTGCTAAGAAACAGGTTTTTCGGGATGGTCCAAGTCCTCGCTCGATATGTGCGAAATGAAAGCGGTATCTTTTAACGCAAGAAGTATCCGGAACAAAATAAATGAATTTAAAGCTATTGTTTACATAGAAAATTACGATATAATTTACTTGATGCAGATGCGGAAGGAAATAGATTACTAAAATTCTTAGGAGATAATTTCCTTTTTCAAATAATTGATTGCCCAACGAGGGGAAACAATATTTTAGACTTATTAATAGTGAGTCATTTGAACTTGGTAAGAAGTTTTGAGGTTATCGAACCTATTGGTAAAAGTGATCATAACATGATTAAATTTACCATTAACATTGAAAACAAAATACATAGCAATTACTTGAAAATTCCAGATTTTAAGAACGCAAATTTTAATGGCTTTAAGGACAGTTTATCTATATATGATTGGGATGAAATATTAACAGGAAATGCAAATATAATGTGGGATACGTTTCTACAAATATTTAAAGACAAAGAAAAAGATTTTGTTCCATATAAAATGAAACGAACTTTACCAAATTCGAAGCCAAGATGGTGGAACAATGAAATTAGAGATTCTTTAAGTAATAGAAATAGAGCTTATAAACTTTGGAAGTCTTCTCCTTCAGTGGAAAATAATAATAGTTACATAGCTTGTCGTCGAAACTGCAAACGATTAATTAGATATTATAAACGAAACTATGAAATTAATATTGCTCGAGAAAGTAAAATTAATCCTAAAAAGTTTTACAAATATGTTAATAACAAAAGTTCCATTAAGGAATCAATTGGACCATTACTAATGGAAATTTAAAATCAAACAATGCTGATATGGCAAACATTTTAAAAAAAATTTCCTTTTAAAGTTTTTACGAAGAGCATCTTGATAGCGTATCTAACATAGAAAGACACAATGAGATTTTCAACCTAGACGACGTTTAAGGTTCTTTCTAAATTTTAGAAGAAGCTGCTTTCTTGATAGATATGCAATTAATAAATAAATCACCTAGACCAGATGGATTCTATGCGATGCATCTGAAAATTTTGAAAGATATATTAGTAAAACCGTTGACAGTGCTTTCAATAAGTCTTTGAAAGAGAATAATCAGTACCGCATGATTTTAAACTTGCTAATATAACTCCCATTTTCAAAAAAGGAGATCGTAAGCTCCCGAATAACTACAGACCAATTAGTTTAACTTCTATAGTTGGCAAAATTTTTGAAGCAATACTAACTAAGGTTAGTTGCACATCTTGAAGATCATGAATTGCTCAAGAATTCTCAACACGGTTTAGAAGAAACTAGTCATGCTTAGCAGCAAATTTACTTGATTATTTTAATGTGGTTGTATTAACGATGTGGAGAAAGTAGCTATAAATCCTTTCATGTCATTTACTTAGACTTTCAAAAGGCATTTGATACAGTCCCTCATCAAAGATTATTGGAAAAGCTTAGAGCTCATGGTATTCGAGAAAGACTTTTAAATTGGATTAAAAATTGGTTATTGATCGACAACGAGTTGTTATCAATGGTGAGTGCTCAGAATGGGCCAATGTTATTAGTGGTGTACCCCAAGGATCTGTCCTGGGTCCAATATTATATTAATATAGTAAATGACATAGAGAATAATATTTTAAGCAATATATCTTGAAATAATACGAATGATACGAAACTTGGGAAATCGCTGTGTGAGAAGGATTATCAATTACTCTAAAGCGATTTGAATAAAGATTGTAAATTGGTCTAAAACATGACAAATGAAATTTAAAACCGATAAATGTAAGGTTATATATTTTGGGAGTAGGAACAACGAAGGTGATTGATTATATAATGGATGACACAGTTATCAAAATGGGCATAAACTTTCTCATAAACGATTTCAAACAAATGCAAAGAATTTCTTCACTTACGATGTAATTGAAGTGGAATATTCTTTCTTATGAAATAGTGAACAGCGGCAACATCGATTCATTCAAGAAAAGTTAGATATACACCTTAAGGAAATTGGTCTTTGAACTTCAATTCAACTCGATTTTTACTTTATTCAGACACTAGAATTAGTAGTGACCTGGATATGGTAAAATCAAACTAGAATAATTGAAAATAATTTAGTAAATGTTAAAAATACATCTTAAAAAGAATTCGGGCGCCGAACTTATAATAGCTTTGATGTTCACGGCTTAGAACGTATCCGTTCTAAGAAGGTGATCTCATCGATCGCACTATA
>JABUQX010101910.1:30000-37500 GCA_015478945.1 Trachelipus rathkii | reverse complement strand
TCATTTTTATACCCTGACATTGCACTTTGCCACTTTGTACATATTTTCCAGTGCCACACACAATCCCCTCCCCATTCCATAATTCTCTTTCTAATACCCTCCAGAATCCAGTTATATATCTATTTCAATCTCTAAGGCATTCTCTTTCTTCCCGTTATTTTAACTAATTGTCGCTTATTTCTAAGTTAGGCAATATATTCTTACATTTTTCTTTGGTCATTATATCAGCAATTTGTTCTTAGAAGTGGTGGAGCAAAAGTTTCTCTTACTTATGAACTCTCCGTTTTTCACTAACTCTCTCCAGACTCTTCCAACATTTTGAATTTTTTGTTATCCACTTCTTACAGTTATCGCTCTTAAATGCATCCTATCGAATGCCAGTCCAACATTTCCTTCCTTAAGAAAAATCAATTTGCGATTCGTTTTTCTATTACAGTGGATCCCTTCTCGCTTAACTCTCTTACAGACTTAACTGATAGCTCAATCTTACATGTACTTCATGGTAAATCTGTACACACTGTGTCCCTTGCATATTTTCAAACTTCCTTTGGATAGACACTTCAAAAACGCCTCTGTATGGGGCTATCGCCAGCTTTAAACGGATCTGCTTCGAGAAACTTCCTTCAACTCTGTGGAGTATTTAGCCCTGACCTATGTTTCACTGGAAAGTATGTATATAATTATATAATATATATATATATAATATTATTAGAGTGTACCGATAGTATCGGTATTGGTATCGTATCGGTAGTATCAGCCATTTTTGATGGTATCGGTATCGGTAGTATCGGTAAAAATGGCCGATACTTAGCCGATACTCTTACCTTTTGGAGTGAAAAATTATGAGAAACTTTAGATTCAATAATAAATCGTCGGTATAGATAGCTAGTACCAAGTTTTTTTTTTTCCTCGATTCCTATTTAACTTAGATTTTAGCGTCCCAACTTGTCTTACGTAAAATTACCTATTGGACAAGCCTTTATTATAATAATATACAGATTTATCTTACTTTTAGTGATCATATTATTTTTGTACGGCAATTTCGTTGGAGCGTTGTGCCGTGAGTGTTTTAAACTTTCTGGAATATTCATATTTATTTTAGATATTTGCTGTATATAGGTTTTACGTTTTAAAATTTAGGGTTGTTAGGCGTACGAATATTTCCCAATTCCTCCTTGGTTTGCTATTTGTTTTGTTTTTTTTTTTTTTTTTTTTTTTTTTTTTTTTTTTTTTCGATTGTTGCGCGTGCGTGTATGATAGCAGATTTACACAGGCGTGGCTTTCTCTAAACCAATTATAGGCTCTTGTCTGAAACCCAGATGGGCTAAGTAATTCCATCCTTCAACTCGGTTTAATATATTCAAACTAAACTTATTTATAATTCTTTGAAGGTGTTGGAGTAGTATGTGCCTATGTAAATATAAACATCCATAAACCGTCTTCGAGATCTCGAATCTCCTAAAATTCGATGATTCTGTGGGCTTTAAAATCTTTCTCCCTCGCTACTACATATTTTATGCTTCTGCTACTGTTCTCCTAACAGAACAGATTTTCATGCCTTTTTTTATTTACCCTTTTACTACTTCTCCGAGGACTGTTATTATCTTTCTCATTAAAAATACTGAGGGTCCTCTTATTTAGGGGATTTTCAATGTACACAAAACTGGAATTGCTGGGTTTCCCTCTCGTAAACTTTTTTTTTTGATTTTAGGTTGGGAGGAAGCCCCGAAATCATTCCAGTATTCTTCAACGATCTGGAGCAACTGATTAAGGAATCTACATTTATTCCAGATCGTTCCAACCGATTCTGAACACACTGAACTATGTTCACCACTAGGTCCTTCTCTCTATAAATCACCACCTTCGCTCCTATCGGGTAAATCTCGACCAACACCTTATATCACTTAATTTTAATACTTTATCTCCAACATCTCCATCCTTTGCCTATGCGCGGTATTTTCTGGCACTCTGATCGGGCCTGATTGAGGGGACCATTGCGTTTGCCTTTCTACGCTAACTATATTGAAGTGGACTGCTTTGACCTTCTTAAGACGCTTTCAGATTCTGCGGATAAAGTGGGAACTGTAATTGCTGTTGATGGGATGACCAGGTTCATTCCTTCTTGGACTAAATCTTTTTCTCTCTCAAAATCCAGGGTCGATCGTGCTTCTTCCCTGGCCATTCAGGCTAGAGACCATGCTTATCGGTTTGTGAAAAAATTCTCGTTCTGCTATCACTCTTGCCAATTTCATTCAGCTAGAAAATCGTTGCAGGGATACCTTCGACGAGCAAAGCGGACTTTCTCAATAAGCCGAAATTGCGACGGACCTCCTTGGTTCTCCCTACTTGACAAATCTCTCGAGCCTTCTTGCCAAAAACATCCTCTAACAACATTCTGTAAATTCATCCGTTCCTCCTAACTTATTCGCTCTGATTGATTCTTGTGGTTAATACTCCAACTGAAAAGGACCAAACATCTCTTTGGCCTCCTATTTTTCCTCTAATTCAAACCACTGGACCGACCCGCCCTCTAAAAAGATTCATGGCTTATTCCATCTTCCTCCTTCCTTTCTTCCTCTTCAGGTTG
Organism: Trachelipus rathkii; assembly: GCA_015478945.1. Lineage (NCBI taxonomy): Eukaryota > Metazoa > Arthropoda > Malacostraca > Isopoda > Trachelipodidae > Trachelipus > Trachelipus rathkii. The sequence goes on along the minus strand of JABUQX010101910.1, from coordinate 34,913 downwards.
TCCTAATGCCTTTACCTGTCATTTCAATTGATCGGGTGCATGAGCTCCTGAATTCTATGAACATTAGGAAGAGCGGGTGGCCCGTGATGCAATTCCTCTCCAGTTTTGCAGGAAGTGTGCTTCGTGCTGACCCCGCCCCTCGCTTCAACTATATTCTCTATGCCACAATACTAGCACTTTCGCTCAGTGTTGGAAGCGCGCATATGGTGTCCAAACCTATTCCGAAAAATGGTGCCTTGCGTCTGGACTCCCTCTAGCTTCCGTGTCTAACTATTCCAGCCCCTATAGCTCTTCACCTTGTAATATATATATAATCTTTCGAAACTCCGTCTCTCCTCTTCCTTAGAATCATTCTGAATCATCTTTGCCCTTTTCTTTCTTGATCACCAGTATCGCTTTCGGTGGCTCGACGATTTACCTCACTGGCGATATACTTTCCTATTTTAACAGATTTATGGTTTTCCGCCCTAGGAACTACGGGGAGAAACTCTGTGTGTTGGAGCGCTTGACATATCCAAAGCAGTTTGACCGGCCTTGCACGCGTCACGCTCTCCAAGTTCCCTCCTTGGGTTCCTTCTTCTCTTGCTTACTTATGTCAGCTTTCTTTCAAATCGCTCAATGTTGGCTGTTGTTTTGATGGGGCGACTCTTCTTTTTCTGTCAATAGTGGTGTCCCTCAGGGTTCTGTTTTATCCTCCTACTTGTATTTCCTGCATTTCATCAATTGATTCTTACTCACCTGCCACATCTCTAACCTCTATCCACTCATATGTCGATGACTTGACCCTTCACTCTTCAACTCATATCAATTCCGCTCCCTCTTTTACATTTCTAGAATTGCATCTCGTCTCTAATCTTTCCGATTCTATTCTCGGTGATCTGGAGTGACATTTGCGAGTGGTTGGGTCTGTCTTCAGTGTGATGAAAATAGTAATTTCTTTAAAATACAACAACTTCTACAAAATCTCTCGTCTCTAAGGTAAACACTTAACTTTTCTACTCTCTTTCGACGTTTCTCTCGTCTCTCCTGGTTGACATATAAAACATCCTTGACCCTAACATAAACAAAAAAAAAATTGGTTGAAAAACCTCAAAATACACAGTGGTTGGCTAGGGCTGGCCTTCAAAGCACTGGGAGTCTGTTAGAGGGCGGAGAACTTATTTTCCTCTTGCTCAGTTACTCGCACCTATACAAGAGGTCTCATCCGCCCTTGTATGGTATACTGCTCTATATTCTGTGGGGGACGGGGGCTGCTGGTTTGCATCCGGCTTTGAATGGTTCGAGTCAAAGGCCTAACAAGACTTATAAACTTTCCTGTACTTTTTTAGTTTACTTGACCCTTTATTATTTCGCGCGCGTTATGTGGTTTTGCTTTATCCTCCTTTTTCTATAGGTCTACTGGTGAGAACGGCAAGTGCTTCGAGGAAACTATCCACTCGCGCTTACCACCACCTTTACGACGCCCTCATAGCAACAAGGGATGCTGTAGTCGCACAAGGGTATACGTTTTTGTGTTGATGTTAGTAACTCCAGACCGGTTCGCTGCGGTGCTTCTTTCTTTCCTGCCCCCTCTGTTTCTGGGGAATTCTCTTCCATCTTTTTGTTCCTTATACTCAATTTAATTTCCCCTCACTTTAAGGCCTGCGTCTGTGCTCATCTGCCTGTAATTTGCGTTAGATGGAATTTTGAGGCGTTCCAACACCCACTCCTTGAATATTGTTCTGTGAGCGCCGGTGACAACTGTAAAAAAAAAAATAATAAAAAGGTTCTAATAAGGAATTCCTTAAGCTTAGCTGAAACCCCACGAAGAATGCACCTCACGACGCGTGAACCACTTCTAAGAACTGCATTAAAATGGGCAATGAAACCGAGGAGCTTGCTCGGCTACAACAAAAAAAAACAAAAAAAAAAAAAACAAAAAAAAGACAAAAAAAAAGTGGAAGCCGCCTTATATGCAACCCCTGGCAACAGCAATGATCAGTTGACGAATGGCTAGGTTTTTCAGCAAATGTATACCTACTTTGAAGATGAGGGATTGTGGGAGTATGTTAGACTATTGATTAAGGTTCATGGCCGAAATTGCTATGGACAATCTCGATTCACTATCAAAGGAGATCACACCAGGGAAACCTCATCGTAAAAAAGCTGAAGCAGACAGTCATCAGAGAGCAAAGATAATCAAATTGCCGCAGTCGGAAAGAGGAGATGAGGCTCTACGAAAACCATGAGATGCTGCACTATAGAAGAGAATCTTTCATGCATACAGTGGCAGAAAATGGCCAAAGGTCTTTTCATTATTATCAGTGCTGTCAGGCAAATAATTACTCAGCACCTCCGTTCATTCAGTACGAGAGAGAGTCCGCTTATCATTTTATAGTGTACGGTTGAGGTAGGAATGGTAAACACCCCAAATAAGGAACGCGCAGTTCTCTCGCCCTGTACTAGTGAAAGGCTTAATGTTTCTCTCGCTCTAGAGTGGTGGAGAGTGTGTGTGTGAATTTGAAGTATTGAATGATATCTATCTTAAAGTAGTATTTTTATTATGTCATGTTTGAATAGTTAGCGTTTTTTATTTTAACTTTTCGGCTGCATTAATTGGAGGTCTCTGTCTTTCATTAATTTTTATTCTCTCTAAATTGTAGCAGTTAAAGAAATCGCTCTTTCCGTATAATTTGTTAATCATGCTAAGCATAAAAGCTTTTAAGTAAGCTAAACTTTGTTAATACTTGACTGAAATGGAAGTGGAATCTATTTTTTAATATAATACACTAAACATAGAAAAAGTTAGTTATTGATTATATTTGCAATTAATTTTATTCCTTAAAGTTTTTTTTACTTTTTATTTTTAATTATAAAATAATATAATGGCAAAACCAAATATGAAATATAAATGACTAAGTTTTGTTTGTACAGGATTGCAATCTTGAGTTGCCTCAGCATGCACAAATGTTTTATCTTTAATTACCTGTCGTACTTATTTAAGATAGAATTAAAAGCTATTGGTGTGGGTATCGTATCGGTATCGTAGTCGGCACCCTAAAAAAATAGAGTATCGGGATCGGTATCGGCCTCTTTCTGCGTATCGGTACATCACCTAATATAGTATATATATATATAATATATATTATAGTATATCTATATATTATATATATATATATTATTATATATAATATATATAATATATATATATTATAATAATATATATATGTATATACATGATATAATATATAATAGTATATATATATATATATATAATATTTATATATATATATATATATATAATATATATATATTATAATATCTATATATATATATATATATATATATATATATATATTATATATATATTATATATATATATATATATAAATAATATATATATATATATATAGTATATATTATATATATATTATATATATATATTAATTTCATAAATAAATATCGATTTCCGTCGAAAGGGTGGAGTATGTGCCTATGTAAACATAAACACCTCTGTAACACGTCTCGAGAATCTTGAATCTCTTAATTTCGATGTTCTGTGGCCTAAAAGCTTTCTTCCTTCTACTACAAATTAATCTTATGCTTCTGCTACTGTTCTCCTAACAAGAACAGATTTCATGCCTTTTTGATTACCTTACTACTTCTCACGATACTGTTATATTTCTCATCCAAATACTGAGGGTCCTCTATTTATGGGATTTTCAATGTACACAACCACTGAATGGTTGGGGTCCTCTCATACTGATTTAGGTTGGGAGGGAAAGCCGAATCTTTCAGTATTCTCAACGATCTGGAACAACTGATTAAATAACCTACACGCACATTCCGGATCGTCCCAAACAATTCTTGAACACTCTTGACCTTTGTTTCACCACTGTCCTTCTCTCTATAAATTACACCACCTTCGCTCCTATCGCTAAATCTGACCACAACCTTATATCTTTTTAATATTTTAATACTTTTCTCTCCAACAGCTCCTCCTGCCCTTATGCGTTTTTCTTGGCAACTTTTAATTCGGGGACTGACTGCGGGGGCATGGCGTTGCTTCTACTGCTACTATAATGGAGTGACTGCTTTTGACTCTGAAGACGCTCGGCTTCTCCGACAATAGTGGCTGAGCTGTCAATCGTTGATGGGATGAGCAGGTCATTCCTTCTTCGACCTAAATCTTTTTCTCCTCAAAAATCCATGGTTCGATCGGTGCTTGTTCTCTGGCGCCATCAGGCTAGAACAGTGCACGCGTCATCTGGGTGTTGTGAACAAATTCTCTATTCTCCTATCACTGTCGCTAATTTTTCATTTCGCTAGAAATCGTGCAGGGTATACCTCTCGACGAGCACAATGCGGCGAATCCTTTCATTAAGAGCGGAAAGAGCATTGCGCTGACCTCCCTTGTTCTCCTACATAACAAATCCTTTTGGCCTCTTGCCAAAACATCTCTAACAACTTCTGTTAATACCATCCTTTCCTCCTCTTATTCGCTCTGATGGTTTCTGTTGCTAATACTCCAAACGAAAAGGCCAATCTCTTCGGCCCTCTATTTCCTCTATCTCAACCCTGGACGATTCTGGCAGTCCTCTTCCTCCTCCTGTCTCCTCTCAGGTGTCCTATTGCTTTGCCTGGATTACATTTGATCGGGTGTGTGGGTGCTCTTGAAATCTATGAACGTAAGGAAGGCGGGTGGCCCGGGTTGGCATTCCTCCCCGAGGTTTTGAGGGAGTGTTCTTCCGTGCTGACCCCGCCCCCTCGTTCAACTATTTCTCTAGTGCCTCAATACTAGAACTTTCCTTCAGTGTTGGAAACGCGCGCATATGTCCAATCTATTCCGAAAAAAGGAAGCCCGCTCGCTGAATTCTCCTTCTAACTGATCGCCCTATTAGCTCACTAAACTTGTATTCTATCTAAGAATTTTG
>JABUQX010101910.1:0-20000 GCA_015478945.1 Trachelipus rathkii | reverse complement strand
ATATATATATATATATATATATATATATATATATATATATATATATATATATATATATATATATATATATATATATATATATATATATATGTATAGGTTGTGTGTGTGTGTGTGTAACCTGTAGGCCGTTGATTAATTTTTATATTCTACCTTTTTACTACTACTACTACTGCTGCTGCTACTACTACTACTACTACTGCTACTACTACTACTACTACTTTACTACTACTACTAATAATAATAATAATAATAATAATAATAATAATAATAATAATAATAATAATAATAATAATAATAATAATAATAATAATAATAATAATAATAATAATAATAATAATAATAATAAAAATAAAAATAAAAATAAAAATAAAAATAATAAAAATAAAAATAAGAGGAAGAAGAAGAGGAAGAAGAAGAGGAAGAAAAAGAAGAAGAGGAAGAAAAAGAAGAAGAGGAAGAAAAAGAAGAAAAAGAAGAAGAAGAAGAAAAAGAAGAAGAAGAAAAAGAAGAAGAAGAAAAAGAAGAAGAAGAAAAAGAAGAAGAAGAAAAAGAAGAAGAAAAAGAAGAAGAAAAAGAAGAAGAAAAAGAAGTGGAAAAAGAAGAGGAAAAAGAAAAAGAAGGAAAAGAAGGAAAAGGAAAAAGTTTCCAGTATTTTTTTAGTGTTAAGAATTTTTTTAAGCTGACAAAAATTGTTATTTAAGATCGAACAAATTTAATTTTTCTTTTTTCAGTTAAATTAGTTGGTTATTTTTCGATTTTATTAATAACTCTTCATGACTTTGAGGTGCAAACTTGCCTAGCAAACGAGTGGGCAAGCTTCGATACTGGTCGGAAGGGAGATTGTGAACTATTTTCTCTCTCTTCAAACTTAGCTTCGACTTACCCATTCATAAATGAGTTCAGTAATAACGTGCTCTGTTGCTAATGTAATAAAGTACCAGGCATTTGCCACAATCCTGGTTAATCAGCGGTATCTATTGTAGTCCGTAGGAATCCCAAAACAAAATGGATCTCTTTCCAAGGAAAGTTCTAACTTTGTGTCCTAACAGCGGAATTTAATTTACTTTGCTCCTTGTTGAACTTTCGGTTTCACGTGGTTCTCGTTTTCTGAACCTGCCTGCAAGTTTCGTTTTTATATTCTCATAAAACTTATTGAAAATCTTGAGTCCTTTAACAACCCATCTCCTCTATTTCATTTCTGCGTCCATTCCAATCAAATCAAACTCAATTCAAATTAAAATCAAATCAAATCAAATCAAATCAAATCAAATCAAATCAAATCAAATCAAATTAAAATCAAAGCATCCTTTGCAAAGTTTTTGATACCCCCTTCTCCTATTGAATGTTTTTCATTTATTTCAATCAAAATTAACTTGTAACTAATATGACCAACACTGTCATTTAGTAATAATGCTTTTCATGTTTGTGTATAATAAATTAATTAATTTAACCTTAATTCTGAAACTATTTTTATTTTTTTAAGATTCAAATAATAGATATCAATATAAGCATTTATAAAATTGAGTTAAGGATATTGTAAAAAGATCTTATAAATACTAATAATAAAGATATCCAAAAATACTACTTATTGTAATAAGATTTATTATCATGTCTGTTATCTGCCTGCACATCCATATACATATCGATTGCATGGATTCGAACACATTTCATAAAAGTCAAATAAAACTGTGTAGAGTCAAATTTAAACTATAGTAATAAAAGAGCTTCACATCTTTAAAAATATTAAAAAAAAGTTTAAATCTATGTAAGCTAACGTAACTCAACATAACCTTGCTTAGCGTATCATAACCTTACTTAACAAAATATATTTTTATATTTTTAATTTATTTCACTTTGCATTGTTTAAAAAAAATGTTTCTGTCACCATGCGCGCTCTTGTACATTTTGTTCGATAACGTAAGTTATAAAAAAAATTGACCTAAGCTTAATTGAAAGCAGATAATGGACAAGAGCCAAGATTTATCTTCTTCATTAAAAAACTTAGTCATAAAGAGTAGTGTTAATAGTGCATCTCCAAATCAGAAGATCCTAATAAGTACTATTCATTATAATCAGATTTCTACTCCTTATAGGCTTAGTCTTAACTAATAGTATAATAGTATATCTTCAAATCTAATAGGCACTAGTTAATACTTCTCAATATAGTGCTACTCAATATAATCAAAATTGCCGTAGCAAATAATTTAATAGTAGGCCCCTATAGTGTATCTCAAAATATGTGTGTGTGAGAGAGAGAGAGAGAGAGAGAGAGAGAGAGAGAGAGAGAGAGAGAGAGAGAGAGAAAATGCACTCGTAAATACTGCTTAATATAATCAAATTTCTCCTCTTAAAAAAGGATTGTCTTAACGAAAGCTCTTGAAAATTTTCCCGAAAATTGGCCATTACAAAGCGATTATAGTTGTTACTCTGTGGAAATTCGAAGGAAAATATTATTTTTAATGGAAAAAAAAGAAGAGGAAACATTAATAAAATGAAAATAAAAATCGGATCGTTTTAAGAAGTTGTGGAAAGGAAATTTTGTTGCGTAGAATTTCGAAAACAAAAAAACAAAAAAACAAAAAAAAACTTCAAAGGGAATGAGAGCAATGAAAGGAAAACTTTTTCCCATTTTTCCAATTACGTGAAGTGGTTTTGACCTCTTTTGTAAAAGTAAATAAAACATCCAACTTGAAGAGGAACAAAAAACAAGAACAAAAATTGAAAAAAAAAAACACGAAAAAAAAAAAAATAGTAATTGCAATCAGGAAATAAAAATGTCTGTTTCTGCTTTTTTTAAATTTAGAATATGATGAAATTAAAAAATCAATATTTTGTCATAAAAAAAAAAATAAAAAAAATAAAATTCAGATAGTCTTTTTTTTTTTTTTTAATGTATTCTTTTATTGTATTTTTTAAATGTATTGTGTAATTTTTCATAAAACGAAAATTTTTATAATACCTGTTTTAGTGTCCTATTAATAGCTTAAAGTACTGCCAAATGTGCAATGAATAAATTTTTACATTATTCATTATCACACAATAATATGGAAGCTAGTCCCAAATTGTCGACATTTGTATAAAAAAAAAAAATCTGGGTATTTAGAGTTTCTGTAAGGAATCCAACAAAATCTAACTTAACCTAAGCTATCCTAACGCCTGCGCCGGGCAGTATGGGAAATCAGACCGTAAACGTTTAAGATTGTACAAAATCTATTATACCCCCTTCGCTCAACAGAGCACTGAGCAAGAGTGATCCAGAATGACCCAGTGCTAAAATCGGCGTTTGTAAAATTTGCTCTAGTTTACTAAGATGATTATGATTACCATAATATGATGATGTTGATTATGATTAAGATGAAGAAAATAATGGTGATTTTGATTATGATAATGAGCAAGATATCACACTGAGCACTCCTCTTACCATTAGTTGATACCTAATGAATCTTACCTTTCTTTTCAACCTGTTTGTCTCATATTTGCTGTCAGTAATAGATTATTGGTTTCCAAATATATATATTTTTTTTAAATTGTTTTGTTCATTTTTGAGAAGTTGGAAATTTTTTTCTCACCATTATTTTTCAGGTTATTTACTCTAACATTATTATCATCATCATCATCGTCGTCGTCTTCTTCATCATCATCATCAACATCATCATTATCATCACATCATTATTATCATCACATCATCATCATCATCATCATCATCATCATCATCATCATCATCATCATCATCATCATCATCATCATCATCATCATCATCATCATCATCATCATCATCATCATCATCATCATCATCATCATCATCATCATCATCATCATCATCATCAAGAATATTATCATCAATACCTTAATCATAATTATCATTACTATTTTCATCTTTTTAATCATCATAATTACACCATCCTCATTCCAATCATAATTATCATTATTTTCATCATCATTATCATCATCATCACCATAATCATTATCATCAACTTAATCAAAATTACCATAATCATCATATCATCAAAATCAGTATCGTCTTTTATTATTATCATCCTTATCGAAATCGTAATGATCAACATTTTTTCATCGCCTTCATCATCATCATCATCATCTTAATCGTGATAATTATCATAGTCATCAACATCATAATCATAATAGTCATTTTCATTATCTTATCATTTCATCGTTGTCCTAATCATCATCATCATCATCATCATCATCATCATCATCATCATCATCATCATCATCATCATCATCATCAGATACATCTTAAAAATTATCCTCATCATTTTTCTCATCTTCTTCATGATCATTTCATTATATTTAATAATCGTCTTCATTTTGATTTTCATGATCTTTCATCATCATTTTCATGATCATTTACAACAAATAAATCATCTTCATCATCAGTAACATAATCACAATCAACATTATCTTCCTGTTCATTATTTACATCATAATAATTATGAACATCGTCATCATCATAATAAGCGTCCTCACCATCATCATGATCATCACTATCATTATTTTCACCACTTTAGTCATTATTAGCATCATTATTTTAATTAGAAATATCATCATTATTTATTGTAATTTTGATCATCAACATCATCGTCATCATCGTCGTATTCATAATAATCATCTTTGTCTTCTTAATAATAATCATTATCATCCTTATCTTTATCCTCAGAACAATTATAATCATTTTCATCTTCATCATTGTCTAATAATGATTATCATAATCAAAATCACCATTATTTTCAACATAATCATAATCACCTTCATAATAATATGGTAATCATAATCATCTTCATAATCTTACTTTAAAATCATCATTATATCATCTTTATCTTTATAATCATTATTATTTTCATCATAATCACTATTTTATCATCTTAACAATAGCGTAAGCCTCATCGTGTTTTCATAATTTTTTCATATCATCATCATCATCATCATCATCATCATCATCATCATCATCATCATCATCATCATCATCATCATCATTTAAAACATTATAATAATCATCATTTTTTCATGATAATTATTTTCATCATCATCATCATCATCATCATCATCATTATCATTACCTCATCATTTTCATCAAATTAATCAGTATCATCATGAGTATCGTAATGATGATGATCATCATATTCATCATTTTAATCATAATAGTAATAAACATGATCATGATCATCATCTACTACTATTATCATTTTCTTCATGATCATTATCACTATTATTATCATTTTCATCACTATCGTTATTTTCATCGTCTTAATGATCATCATCACAATCACCATCACTATCATTATTTTCATCATCTCTGTTATTATCGTCATAATTATCTCAATCAAAAACATTGCAGCATTATCTTGAACTTAGTAATCATCATCATCATCATCATCATTGTAATAATCATCTTCACCATCTTAATAATAACTATCACCATCATCATCATCATCTGCTCATGATCATAATTTTCATCAACTTAATTGTCATCATCAGCACCGTCATCATCATCATAATAATTTTCGTTATCTAATCATAATCATCATTATAATCAAAATCATCATCATCATCATCATCATCATCATCATCATCATCTTAATCTTAAGCATCATCTTCATCATCTTATAATCACTAATGTCATCATAAGAATTGTCATCATCATCATCATCATCATCATCTTAATTATTTATCATTATCCTTATTTAAATCATTTTTATCATGATGATGATTATCAACAGAGCTGTAGTTTCAATTCCAATCTCTCCTCTTAAGAACTTCCAGTTCCTTAATATTTTATTGTATTTAAACTGCCCCTGACAACCTATCCATGTCTTTAAATTTAATTACAGCGCTTAAGATCAGGGCGTAGCAGCGTTTTGTTTTACATATCAATGAAACTCTTCTTAATTATTTGCTTTAAGGAATTCTAATATGACCTTGTTTTTTATTTCTCGAGCCCGCAAGTCTCTCTCTCTCTCTCTCTCTCTCTCTCTCTCTCTCTCTCTCTCTCTCTCTCTCTCTCCTCTCTCTCTCTCTCTCTCTCTCTCTCTCTCTCGTCTCTCCTAATCTCTCTCTCTCCTCTTCATCTCACTCTCTCTCTCTCTCTCTTTCTCCCTCTACCTCTTCCACGTAATGCTCTCTCTCTCTCTCTGCTCTCTCTCTCTCTCCTCTCAATCTCTCCTCTTCCTCCTCTATCTCTCTCCAACTCATCTCGTAGGTCTCTCTTCTCTCTCTCCTCTTCTCTCTTCTCTCCTCTCTTCTAGCGTAGCAGAAATAGCATACGAGGTACGAATGAGAAGAGAGAGAGACTCTCGTAGAGTCTACATCGAGACGTCACTCTCTCTCCCTCGCCCGCCTCCCCTCTCCTTCCCACCCTTCCTCTCCCCCTTCCGGCCCCCTCTCTCCATCGCACCCCTTCCCTTCTCTCCCTCAACTCGCCACTCCCCCCCGGACTCCGTCCCATGCCTCCCACTCGACATCGCCCCTCCGAACCGTTCACCCCCCCTTGCCACCTCGCCCGCCGCACCAGTCCTCCCTCCCCTCCTCGCCTCCCGCTACCCTCCTCCCCTCTCCCGTCCTCTCTCCTTCCTCCCCCTCCTCCCCCAGCCCGTCCCCGGCCCTCTAGCCATTCCTCCGCCCCTCTGCCTCCCCTCCCCCTCCCCCCACTCCCCTCCCCCCTCCCTCTTCTCTCCCGCTTCCTCCCGCCCCCCCCCCCCTCTCCGCCCCCCCCTCCTCTCGTCCTCCCCCCCCCTCGCCCCTCCGCCTCCTCCCTTCCCCCTTCCATGATCCAATCGCTCCTCCTCCCCCCCCCCTCATCCCCCTCCCCCCTCCCCCTGCCCCCGCCATCCCCCTCTTCTCCTCCGTCCCCCCCACCCTCTCATTACTCCCCTCTCTCCGTTCTCCTCACCCCTCTCTCCGCCCCGCCATCCCCCGCTCCTCCCTCCGCAAACCCTCCCTGCTCATCCCCCCACCATCCGCCCCCTTGTCCCTCCTCCCGCCCATCGCCCCCCCCTCCCCCTCTCCGCCTCCTCTCCCCCCCTCTCCCCTCCTCCCTTCCCATCCTCTCCTCCCTCCCTCTTCCCCGCCTCTCCCACTCCTCCCCCACGTCATCTCTCCCCATTCCCCTCGCCGCTCTCCACTCCCTCTACCTCACTCCCCACCTACCCGCCACCACGCACCCTCCCTCGCCCCGTTCTCGCACCTCGCCGCATGCCTCGCCCTCCCCCCTCGCCACTCCTCAGCACGCCGCCTCCTCTCCTCCCCTTCCCCGTCTCCCCCTCACCACCCTCCCGTCCGCTCCCCTCAGTCCTCCGGCCGTTCCGAGCCCCCACCGCGCTCCCTCACGGCTTCGCATCCACGCCCCCTCCCTCTGCCTCCCCTCTCTCCCTCCTTCCGCCTCCTTCCCGCCCCTCAGCCTTTGCCCTCTCCCCGCCCCCCACCCTCCTCTCTCCCCTCCCCTCCCCCCCTCTCCATCATTCTCTCCCCTCTCCCCTCCATCTTCCCTCTCCCCTTCTCCCCCCCTCCCACCGCACTTCACCTCGCCCCGTCCTTCTCCCCCCCCTTTCCTCCCATCCCCCGCCCTCCCCCATCCCCCTCCGCCTCTCCCACCACTCTCCCCCCTCTCACTCTGCCACGCTCGTCCCTCTCACCCCCCCCTCCCATCTCTTAGTCACCCCCCGTCCTCACCCTTGGCTATCCAACCCTGCTCTCCACCACTCTCTCTACCCTCGACGCTCCCCCTCTCGCCCCGCTCCCCCCTCTCGTCACGCCCTCCGTCCGCCCTCCCCCTCCTGCTCCCCTCCGCTCCCCCCCCGCCTCGCCCCCACCCCCCCCCCCCCGATCCTTCCTGCCTCTCTCCCCTCCCCTCGCTCCGATCGACATGCTCCCCATGTCATCCCTCCCCCTGTACGCAACGCCCCCTCTCTCTCAGCACTCCCCGAGCATTCACGACCCTGCGATCACCACCGCATCGCCCCTCACTCCGCCACCCCCCTCCAGCCTCATGCTCTCTCTCACGCCTCCAGTCCGCTCCAGTTCCTCCGCCCTCTCTAGCAGGCTGCCAGCGACTCGCCCACTCCTCCTATCCCCTCTTCTCCCTCCGCCTCTCCTCTTCCCACCCTACCATGCACCGCATCCTCTCCCAATCTCCTCTCCGTGTCCTCTCCCCCCCCCTCCTCCGACCTCCCTCCCCGTCTCCTCCCTCTCGCGTCCACACCCACCCCTCGTACACCTCTCTACGTCCCCCCCACCCGCACCGCCCTCTACCCGTCACGCGTCCCTCCCTCCATGCCCCGCTCCTCCTCCGCCCACTCCAGATCCCCGTCCCGCTCTCTCTATCTCTCTTCGCCCCAAATCCGGCTTTGTTTTAATACCCCCTTCAGCTGGTTCCCCTTCTCGCTCCCCTCTCCTACCCGCTCCCACTCGCCGCTCTCTCATACCTCCTCTCCCCGTCCCGCACTCCTCTTCCGCTCCTCATTCTCCCACACCTCTCTCGCCCCTTCTCTGCCGTGCTCATCCTGCATTACTCTCTCATCTCCTACTTTCCCCTTCTCCGCTATTCCTCCCCTGTTCGTCTCCCCCCCTCCTCCTACTCCCCTCTCCCTCCTCCCCCTCCTCGCACTCTCTCCCAGTCCCGGTCACTCGGTCACCGTTTCCTCCCCTCGCTCACACTTAGCTCACCCGTCTCATCCTTCCCAGTGCCCGTATCTCCTACCCCCCACTCCGTGCTCTCGCCTTCCTTCGCTCCAACCTTCGCGCTCGCTCTCATCTGCTCCTAAGTCCAGACTCCCGCTCCTCGCTAGACGCAGTCTCTGCCTCATTCGCCACCTCTCCCTCTCCCCCTCCCCCCCCCCCATCCCTACCCCTCCCCCTCCTCCTCACCTCCCCCTTCTTCCCTCTCTCTATCCTCCGCCTCTCACACTCCTCTCATCCATCCTCTCCTCGCCCTCCCCGCCTCTTCTCCTCTCACCCCTTCCCCTCTCCTCCCTCGCCCCTACCCGATAAAGAGTCATGAGGTAGTAGATTTAGCAGCTAAGATAAGTGGACCCCTTCTTCTCCCCGCCTCTGTCATCCGCCGTATCTCCTCCCCCCCCCTCTCTCCTATCGCAACCTCACTTTTCCCTCACCGCCCATCTCCCTCTCCTCACCATCTACTTCCCTTCCCCTCCACCCCCCCCTCCCTCTTGTTTCCGACCTTCTCCTCTTCCTCCACCCCAATCTCCCCTCCCCCTTCGCTTCCCCCTCCTTCCCTCCCTTCATCTCTTTCTCCCTCCCCCTCCTTTCTCGTTCCTCCGCACTCTTCTCTTACCTCCTCGCCCCCTCCCCTCAGTTCACCCGCCTTCTCTCCCCTCCCTCTCTCCTGACGCCTCACCATTTCCTCTGTCATCTCTCCTCCTCTCCTCCTTCCCTATCCCCCCTCCTCCTGCCTCCCTCCCGTCCCCTTTCTCGCCCCCCCTCTCGTCCCTCCGTCCTCTCACCGCCTCCTCTTCCATTCAATCTCCCTCTCCCCCCCCCTCCCTCGCTCCCCCCTCTCCCCCCTCACCTCCCCTCCCCGGTCCCCCCCTTTCCTCTCCGCTCCATTTGCTCTCTCCCCCGCCCTCCGTGCGCTCCCCACCATCGCTCCCCTGTCCTTTCCCCCCCTCCCATCTGATCTCTCCTCCCTCTCTCCCTTTCCCTCCTCCCCCCCACCCCCTCTCCCTCCTCCTACTCCTCTCTCTCACTCCCCCTCTCTCCTCCCTCCTCCCTCCCGCCCCCTCCTCCTCCTTCGCCTCCTCCTCCTCTCCTCCCACTCCCCGCCTCACTCTCGCTCCCCCTCTCCCAGTCTCTACCGGTCCGGTTCCCCCCTCTCTCCCTCTCTCGCACTCCTCTGCTCTTCCTCGCTCCCTTCTCCACGTCCTACCTACCGCTCCTCTTCTTCATCCCGTCCCCCCCTCCCTCCGCTCCTCTCTCCCTACTACATTCTCGCCCCCCTCTCCTGCCTCCCCCCCTCGCCTCCTCCCATCTCCCTCACCTTCTCTCTCCTACTCCTCTGACGCGTCCCTCCCCTCCTCCTCCCCTGCCACTCTCTCCCATCCTCCTCTCGACTCCCTCTCTTCTCCCCCCCCCTCGTCTCTCCCCCTCCTCTTGTCCCCCCTACCCTCTACTCCATCTCGCTCCTCCTCTCCTCCACACTCGTCCATCTCTTCTCTCTTTCCTCTCTCTCCCTCTCCTCACTCTCCCTCCTCCCTCTCCCTTCCGCAAACCCTCCTCCTCTTCTCCCGCCTCCCTCACCGTCACCCTCTCCTCCTCTCTGCTCCCTCCCGTCCTCCCCTCTCTCTGCCCTCGACTCCTCCTCCTCTTCCTCACATTCCGCACTCCTCTCCATTCGCCCTCGCTCCTCCGCTTCCTCCCTCCTCTCAGTCTCCCGTCCGCCCTCTCGTCCCTCCTCTACCCACTCTCCTCTCTCCTCCCTGCTCCCCTCCTCCCCACTCACCCTCATTCGTCCCCGTCTCCCTCCTCTGACCTCTGCTTTCTCCTCTTCCTCCGCCCTCCCTCCTACGCGTCTGTCATCCCCCCATTATCCCTAACAACCCAACCTCTCCCACCATCCCTCTCTCTCTCCCCTCACCCTCACGCCGTCTCCCACTCCTCTCCCGTCCCGGTTATGACCTTTCTTTCATATCCTTCTCCCTCTTCCTCCCCCCCTTCTCACCCCTCCTCTCCTCCCTCCCCCACCTACTCTCCCTCTTCCTCTTCCTTCCCTTTATCCTTTTCCTTTATTCCCTCCATCCATCTCCTTCTCTCTCCCTCCTCCTCCTTCTTCTTCCTATTTCTATTCACGACCCTCTCTCATCCTCCTCTCTCCCTCGCCCTTCCCTCTCATCCCCTCCTCTCCCTCCTCTTCCCTCCTCTTTCCTCCCACTCCCCTGCCCCCACGCTCCTCCTTCCCCTCCAGTCACATCGCTCCTCACCCTCCCGCCATATCTCCCCAGTCCCTCTCCCTCTCCTCACCCCCTCCCCTCCCCCTCCTCCCATCTCCCCTCCTCCCCCCTCCTCTTCCTCCCCCCGCTCTCTCTCCACTCCGTCCCTCTCTCTCTCCCCACCCCTCTTCCTCTCTCTTCTCCCCCCTCTACATCTGAGTGTCTCCTACTCCTCCTGTCTTCTCCCTTCTCCCTCTCTCCCCTGCTCCTCCCCCTCTCTCGTCTCACCTCTCTCCTCACTCCAGTCTCCGCTCACTTCCACCCTCTCTCCTCACTCTCTCACGCACTTCCACTCCTCCGTCCACCGCCTCTCCCCCCCCCCTCTCACCTGCCTCCGCCGTGCTCCTCCTTCGCTCCTCTCTTACTTCTCTCCTCTCCCTCCTTCTCCATGCTCCTCGCTCCTCCCAGTGATTCATGGTATCCTCCCCCCCTCCCGCCTCTCCCCTCCCCCCCACCTCCCTCCTTTCCCCCCTACTCCCACACATCCTCACATGCCGCACTCCGCGCCCCCACCCCCCTCCCCCCCCCTGCTCATCTCCCCCCCCCCTCCCTCACCATCCTCCCTGCACCACCGCTCTTCCCGACATCCCCTAGCCCCCCGCATCCCCCACTCCCTACCCTCTCCAGCCCAACCCTCAGCTCCTCCGTCCTCCCTCCCCACCCCATCGCCTCCGGCACCACTCCTCACCCGTCCCACTCCCTCTCCCCCCCCTCCCCCCTCCTCCCCGCCTCCACGTCACCCCTCCCCTCCCTCCAGCCCCCCTCCCCCCCCCCCCCGCACCACCCCGCCCCTCTCCCCTCTCACCTGCTTCCTACTCCCCTCTCGCGTCCACTCGCTCCACCTCCCCCCCCCCCGGACGCCCTCTTCCCGCTCTTTCCGCCACCGCCTATACTGCTCCTCCCTCTCCTCCGCCCCCCCTCCCCCTCTCCCCTCGTCCCCTCCCCCCCTCCCATCTACCTCCCTCCCTCTCCCCTCGTCCCTCCCCCCTCCCTCCCCGACCCTCCTCTCCCCCTCCCGCCCCCTGTCCCCCCCTCCCCACTCCCCCCCCCTCCCGACACCACCCCTCCTCTCCCCCCTCCCCTCCTCTCTCTTCCCCCTCCTCTTCCCCCCCCTCTCTCTTCCTTCCCTCCCCCCCTCCCCCCACGCTCCCCCCCCTCTCTCGCTTCTCCCCCGGCTCCCTCCGGCCATCCCCCTCCCCGCCCCACCCCTCCCCCACCTCCCTCCCTCCCTCCCTCTCCACTCTTCCCACCTCCTCCCCTCCCCCCCCTCCGCCCCCTCTCCATCTCATCCCTCCTCCGCCCCGCCGATAGCCCCCTCTCCCTCTCTCCCCAACCCCTCTTCCCCCTCCCTCTCCCCTCCCTCCATCCCTCTCACTCCCTCCCTCCCTGGCCTTCCGCTCCCCTCCCTCCCTCCGCTTCTTCCTCCTCTCGTCCCTCCCCGTCGCCTCGTCGCCTTCTCCCTGTCCACCCTCCTTCCCGCCCCTCCTCCCCCCCCCCTCTCACTCCCCCTCCTTCCTCCCTCCCTCTTCCCCCCTCCCCCCCCCTTCCCTCCTCTCAGTTTTCCCCCCCCTCCCTTTCCCCCCTTCCCCTCGGCTCTCCGTCCCGCTCGAACTCACCCCACCGCTTCGCCGCTCTCGCGCGTCGCACCGTCCTCTCCCCTCCTCCCCCATCCTCACCCCTCCTCCTCTCCCCCTCCCCCTCACCCCCATTCTCCCCCTCCTCTCCTCCCTCTCCCTCCCCTCCCTCTGCTTTCCCTCCTTCCGTCTCCTCCTCCCGCCTTCCTCTCCCCCTCACCCTCCTCCCTCCCACCCCTTCCCCCCTCTCCTCTCCCCCCCCCTTCACCCCCTCCCTCTCTTCCCCTCCCTTCTCTCCCTCGCCTCTCCCCTCCTCATCTCGCTCCCCCTTCTCTTCCTCCCCTCCTCCCCCTCTCCCCTCTCCCTATCCTCCCCTCCTCTTCTCCCCTCCCTCCCTCTCTCCGCCCCACCTCCTCTCTCGCCCCCTCCCTCTCCCTCCCTCCCACCCCCTTCCCCCCCTTCTCTCCCCCTCTCTTCCCCCTCCTCTCCCCTTCCCCCCGCCTCCCCCTCCCCACCCCCCCCCTCCTCTCACGCCTCGTCCAAATCAATCCCCCTTCTCCTTCGCCCCCTCTCTCCTTCCCTCCTCTCTCTCCCCTTTCTCTCACTTCCTCATCCTCCTCCGGCCCCTTCCCCCCTCCCTCCTTCGTCTCATCCCCTCCTCCTCCGACCCCCTTCTCTCTTTCCTCTTCTCCTCTCCCTTCCCCTTTCTCCCCCCCTCTCCTCTCCTCCTCTCCCCTCCTTTCCTCACCCTCCCCCCCTCTCTCCTCTCTTTCTCCCCTCTCTCCTCTCCTCTCTTCTCCCCCCTTTCCCCTCCCCCCTCTCTCCCCCCTATATACTCTCCCCCTCCTCCTTCCTCCTCTCCCCCTTCTCCTCCCTCCTTCCTTCCTCTCCCCTCCTCCCCCCCCCATCTTCTCCCCCCCCTCCCTCGCCCCTCGACGTACCTCCCTCGCCCCTCCTCCTCTCCCTCTCCCCCCCTCCTCTCCTTCCCCCTCTCTCTCCCTCACTCCTCCTCCCCCCTCATCCTCCTCTTCCCTGTCTCTCCTCTCCCTCTCCTCCTTCCCCTCCTCGCTCTCTCGTTCTCTCCCTCTCTCTCTCTCTTCGCTTCCTCCCTCCCCTCCCTTCCTTCCCCTCGTCCTCTCTTCTCTGCCATCACTCTTCTTCCTCCCTCTCTCTCTTCCCCTCCCCTTCCCCCACCCCCTCTCCACTCCCCTATCCCCTCCTCCTCCTCATCCTCCTCTCCCCCTTCCATTATTTCTCCCTCTCGCTCCTCTCCCTCTCTCCTTCCTCCCCGCCTCTCTCTCTCTCGATCCCCCCTCCCGTCCCTCTCCATCTCCCACTTCGCTCGTCCACCTCCCCCTCGCAGTCATCCCCCTCACCGCCCACCTCTCATCCTCTTCGTCCCTCACTCTCGTTCGCATCGGATCCCCTCCTCTTCCCCCTTTATCCGTCGCTCGAGAGGTCTCCAGACTCTCCCTCTCTGTTCCCCTCCGTCCTCCTCGCCTCTCCTTCTCCTCTCTAGTCTCCCTCTCCACCCCTCCTCCCACCATCCTATTACCCTCCTCCGCCTTTCTATCTCTCCTCCTCTCACACTCTCCGCTCCCCTTCCAGCCTCCATTCAGTCCCCTCTCGCCGCACCTCCCCTCCCCCCGCCCCCTCTTCCATGCCACCATAGTCTTCCCCGCCCCATCGGCCCTCCTCTCCTCTCGCCCTCCTCGATCCTCTCCCTCTCTACTTCCTCCCTCTCGGGCTCCCTCACGCCCCTTCTCCGCGTCTTCTTCCTCAACTCTCCTCCGCCGCCTCATCTCAAACCCCGCGCTCCCTCATAGCAACCTCCTCCTCCTCGACCCCTTCGGTCTCCCTCCCTTGCTCTCTCACGTCCCTACTCCCTCAGGGCACTCCACAGGTCTCCCAGGCCCCTCATTACCACGTCTCGCTCCTCGACTCCCTCCCTCCCCTCCCTCCCTTCCTCTCCCCTCGCTCCCCTCAACCCCTCTCCCTCCCCGTCCGCTCTCCCCCTCTTCTCTCCCCCTCTTCCTTATCCTCCTCTCTCGCCCCCTCCCTCTCTCTCCCTTCTCTCACTCTTCACTCCCTATCCCTTCCTCTCCTATCCTCCATCCCCTCCTTCGTCTCTCCCTCCTCCCTCTCTCTCCCTCTTCTCCCCTTCCCCCCTCCTTCACCTTCTCTTCTCCCGCGCTCCGCCACTTCTTCGCTCCCCCCTACACCCTCTTCGCCCGACCTGTCACTAACCGATTCTCCCTCTCACATCACCCCCTGCCTTCCTTCGCTCTTCCCCCCACCCCACCCGCCCTCTCCCTCCCCTCTCCTCTCCCCCTCCTCTCTCCCCTCCCCCTTTTCCCCCTTTCCTCTACCGCCACTTCCTCATCAGCTCCCTCCCCCGACTATTCCCCCTCCCTCCCCTCCTCCTCACTCTCTCACTCCTTCGTCGGCTCCACCGCCCCCCTCTTACTCTCGTTTTCGCTCCCCTCTCTCTCTCCTCTATTTTTCACTCCCTTCCCCTCCACCTCCTCCTCTCCTTCTCCTCTTCCTCCGCTCACTGCTACCTCTTCCCTCTCGCCCCTACGCTCCGCTCTCCCTCCCACCCCCTCCTCCTCCCCCCCCTTCCTGCCATCCCCTCCCCCCTCCCTCCTCGCTCTCCCCCACTCACCGTCTCTTCCAGTCCTCGCATCCCACTCCCACTCCCTCTGCGAGCGGCAACAAACCGGTGCCCTCCCCGGCATCCGACCGCCCCGCCCACCTCCTCCCACTCTTCCTTCCTCAAGTCCTTCTCATTACCTCCTTCCTTTTCTCTCGCTTCTCTTACCCCTTCTCGTACTCAGCTCCCCCCACGCCTTCTCCCTCTTTTCTCCCTCGCCCCCTGTGCTCATCTCCCCAATCTCTTTCTCCGCATACATTCTCTGCCCGCTCCTCTTCCTCCTCATCCTCCCCCTCTCACTTTCTCCCTCTGATCCTCCTCCGCATCTCTCTCCCTCGTCCCCCTCTTCCTCTCTCTCTTCTCTCCTCCCTCTCCCGATTTACTTTCCTTCCTTCCTCTCCTTCCCTCCTGCCCCCACTCATCCTTCTTCTTCCTCTCGTCCTTCTTCCACCCTTTCATTCGCTCGAGGAACCTACCCCCACCATCCCCTCCCCCCTCACCTTTCTCCGTCCCCCCCATTCATTGCTACTGCTCCCTCTATCCACTTCTACTTCTCTCGCACCCGCTCTCCTCTCTCAATCCTCTCCTTCCTTTCCCGCTATGGTCCTCAATCGTCTCTTCCTTCCTGCTCTCCTCCCTCCACTCGCTTCCCTCCTTCATTACCGCTCTCATCTTCGATCTCCTGTCTCCCTCTCCCTCTCCTCCTTTGCTTCTCTCGCTTCCGACTTTCCATCTCCCGCCTCTCCCCTCACCTCCCCCTCTCCTCTTTCCTCCTCTCCCTCACTCTTCTCTCATTCTTCAGGTCCTTCCCTCTCTGCTGCCTTCTCCCCTCTCACCTAAGTCTCTCTGCTCTCCCTTCTCTTCTCCAGCTCTCTTCTCTCCCCTTCTCTCCTCTCTCCCCCTCTCTCCTCCCTCCTCGTTTCTCCCTATCTCACCTCCTCTTCGTTACTCTCCTTTTCTCCTCTCTACCCTCCGCCTCTCGTCATCTCTCTTCTCTTCTTTCTCTTCTCTCCCCCGTTCGTCTCTCAATTTCCTCCTTGGTTTCTCTTCACTTCTGTTCCCTCTCCCTTCTTCTCTTTTTCACTCTCCCTTGTTATATCTTCTTCCTCCTCTCTCCTTCCCTCGCCTCAACCGCGTCTCTTCCGCCTGCCTCGTTTCTCACCTCTCCTCCTCCATCTCTATGTTCCCCTTATACGTCGCTCTCTTCTTCTTCTCGCGCTGCACGGCCTTACAGAAGCTCCTCGCTTCTCCCCTCGTATCCCTCTCGGCTTCTCTCTTCCTCTCTACTTTGTTCCGCTCATACCCCGTTCTCTCTTCCTCCCCGCTCAACTCCTCATCAGTCGAACTCCCCTCATCCTCCCTCCCATCTCCTCGCTCAGACAATTCGTCTCTCCTTTTTCCCGTCCTCCCCCTCAGCTCTCCGCTCCCTCCTCTCTTTCGCCCGTGATCGTTCCTTCGCCTCCTCTCCACGTCCGCCCACTCATCATGACCCATTCACCTCCATTCGCCCTTCCTCCCTCCTCGCTTTTGTCCTCGCTTCCGATGTCCTATCGCTCTCCCTCCCTCTCTTCGTACGTACTCCTTTATAAAACGGATTTCTTCCTCCTGTCCTCATTTCTCCTAGCTCCTCACCTGCCACATTGCCTTGGTTCACCCACACCTCTCAAACTCCTCTCCTTATTCCTCCGACCCCTCCCTGCCCTCCGCTCCCTCCTCTCTGTTTCCCTCGCTCACTGCACGCACTACACGGGCGCTCACTATCAGCACGCTCTCAATCTCTCATACTCTCTCGCTACCGCTCCTCTCCATCTGATTCCCGCGCATCGCTGCTGCCACATCCATCCTATCTGTGTCATTTCCGCACAGCTCGCATAACCGTGCCCCTCCCGCTCTCTTCTTCCCTGCCTCCGCCTCGCTCTCTCCCATCTCTGCTTCCTGCTCCCTCCAGCCTGCCCCCCGCTCCCTTCCTCTCTCTACTCGCATCACGCCCGTCGCTTCGCTCCATCCCGTCGTGCTTACGCTCCGGTGATGGCGCACGCACTCCTCCCCCCCTGTCGGGACCGTCTCCGCAGACGTACGCTCACCCGTTCCTCCCCCCCTCTCACCGTCGCCGCTTCTTATTCTCCCTCTCTCGTCTCCCCCCTGCCCCGTCTATCCTCTCTCCTCCTCTCCTGTCTCTTCTCGAGTTCCCTCTCCCCCCGACGCCTCTCTCATTCCTCTCCTTACTCTCTCTTCTCTGCTCCTACGTCACCATATCGCTTTCTCCTGCATCTTCACTCCCTGACCGTCTTCACTCGCTCTTCATCTCTCTCGTTTCCTGTCTACATCTTCCGCTCTGCTTTTCTTCTCTGCTCTTCCCTCTCTCGTTCGCCTCCTTCTCGTCCTCATCCTCTCTCTCCTCCCAGCAGTCTAGCCCCTCGTCCTCCCCTCCTCGCTTCCTCTCCTCCCTCCGAGAGTCTGATCCCTCGCCCCTTTCCTTCGTTCTCGCCACGATCTCCGTTCGCACCGATCCCATCACCCCCTCCCTCTTCACCGCCCAACCGCCCTTGCCTCTTCCGCACCTCCTCCTCTCCCTTCACATCGTCCTTCTCCGCACCTCATCACCTCCTCTTCCTTCCTCCTCCTGCTCTCCATGCTCATAAGTCCTCTCCATACTCCCTCCTCCCAACCGCCCTTCCACCCGCTAGTCTCGTCGCGCATCCTCGTGCTCGCTCTCCGCGTCCCCTTCGGATTCGCCTCTTTCCCACTCTTCTCTGCTATCCCTCCTCCGCTCCCTCCTTCAATTCATCTCTCCTTCACTACAATCTTCTTCCTCACATCGTTCCTCGCCCCTCTTCCTCCTCTAAAAACCTCTCCACCCTCGATTCGCTGTTGCTCCTGCTCTTTTCTCTCCCTTCTTCTCTCCTTCCTCCCTTCCTCCCTCCTCTCCTATTTCTCTCTTCTCTACCCCTCTGCCCCCCCGCTCACCGCCTCTTCATCACGCCGAACAGGGAGGCTCTCTCCCCTCCTTCTGTTGCGCCTCTCTACCTCACCCCACTTTCCGCCCCCCCCCCCCTCCTCTCTCCCCATCTCACTTCGCACTCTCTGCGTCCTGTCTCCTCTCTCTCCCCCCTCCACCACCCCTCTCTCTCTCCGTTGGTCCCCCACACCCACACCCACCCCTCCCCCTCCCCTCCGTCGCTCCTCTCACTCCAGCTCCATCGCCTCTCCTCTCTCGTCACCCCCCTCTCCATTCCGCATCCCCCCATCTCACACTCCCGCCTTCCCTTCCGCTTCCTTCGCTCCTTCTCTCCCTTCTCCTCTTTCCCCTCCCTACCACTCGCCCCTCTCCCCTTCTTTCGCTCTTCACCTCCGCCTCCTGCCCCTCCTTCGCATTCATCTCCCTCCCCTCTTCCCGCGGTCGTATCCCGCACTCTCCTCTCCTCCTTCGTCCGCCCCCTCATTGTCCCCAGTGCCTAAATCTCGGCGCCATCTCCATGTCTCACTCGTCCCTTCCGTCCTCCTTCTTTCTTCTCACGCTACGAGTTCTACCCGTCCTACAACATCCATTCTGTCTCTCCTCCCTCATCCCTTCCTCTACTCTCTCCCTCCATCATCACTCACCCGTCTCCTCCCTCTCGTTCTTCTCCCCCTCATCTCTTTCCCCCGCGTCTACCTCTCAGTCCCTTTAATCCGCTGCGCAGTTTCCTCACTCGCCCACTTCACTCCATTACCGTAGTCCTTCGCATCCTTATCGTTCTCGCCATCTCCTCCTCGTCTCTTCTCTCTCTCAGCATCACTCTCCCCGGCGTTCTCCCCCTCCCCCTCCTCTCTCCTCCACAGACTCCTTGCTCCGCACCCTCTCTTCTCTCTCGTTCGTCTGCTCCTCCACTGTTCATTCCTCTCCTCCTCCCTCTACTCATCTCCTCATGCTTCTAGTCTCTACGCTATCACCGTTCTTCCCTCCTCCAGTCCCTGCTGCGTCGACTCCCCATGCTATTCGCCTTCTCACCTACCTCTTTCCCGCTCGCTCCCTCCGTCACGCATATGCCTCGTAGCTTGTCTTTCAGTTCATCCCTCGTTTCCTCTCTCCCTTTTCTCACCCACCTCTTTCACTCCTCGTCTCCCTCTTCTCTCCTCATCCTCGTCCACTCCGCGTACCCCCGTCTCTCAGTCGCATCCCACCCTCCGCCATCGTCTTCCTCCTCCGTTCTTCTCTCGCTCATCTCCTTTCTTTCCGGTCGTTACCGTCTCCCGACCTTCTGCTCACGTCCTCATCCAGTCTCAATTCTCTCTATCTCTCTCGCTTTCATCGTCTCCTCCCGCCCCCCCTCCTCCCTCCCCTCCCCACCTCCCTCTCCCCTCCTCTCTCTCACTCCTCTCTCTCCTTCCCTCTCCGTCTCTCTCCCTCGCCCTCCTCATCCGCCTCCCTTCCCCTCCTCCCACCATCCTCTCTCTCTCCCTCCTTCCCCTCTCTTCCACCTCCTCCCTCTCCTCTAGCAGCTCTGCCTCTCCCCTCCCCTCCCTCTTTCCCCCTTCCTCCTTCTTTCTCGTCCCCTCCTCTCTCCCTCGTCCTCTTTTTTGTATAGTCTCCCCCTACTCTCTCTTCCCCTCTCCCCTCTCCTCCCCCCTTTCCTCTCCTCACTCTCCCGCTTATCTCTGATCTATGGCGTTGCTCCAGGAGGGGGTCCTCCTCTCACTTCCCCTCCTCCTTTCCCCCTTTTCGCCCCCTCTTCCTCTGCTCTCTCTCTCCCCTCCTCCCCCTCTTCCCTCTTCCCCTCGGCTCCTCCTCTTGCTATCCCTCCCCTCTCGTCTCTTCTCTCTCCGTAGACTCTAGGA
>JABUQX010101909.1:27500-32369 GCA_015478945.1 Trachelipus rathkii | reverse complement strand
GGGACGTTTCCATACCCGCGTAGAGGACGGAGACCAGGAAGCGAAAAAACCCCCGCGACCCCAAATACCAAAGAGCGGGCGGCGGTTCCGGAGACCCTCTCCGTAGGAGGGGGGGAAATATAGTCCTACCCTGTCGTTCCCCGGAACGCCGAGAGAGGCCGAGAGACCCTACTCCTGCCATCTTTGCTCGCGTTTTACCCTGGTGGATTCCTTAGTTTGAAAAAGCCACCCAAAACAAATAAATAAAAATACAAATATTACTAAAATTTTTATTTTTTTAAAAAAAAAATTATTTACCACAGCATATTCTCCGTGTATTCAGAACTATAGCCATCTGTTCATCGTAGAGTAGTCTCCATTTAGATGTCACTTATACTATAATGAATCCACACGATACTGTCCGACATGGTTTTTACTCTGCCGCTTGACGAGACTGCCTCTGTCTCGTACGTCCCGCGAGGCGCGTGCTACACTCCTCCCCCCACACTCGTCAGTGCACTATTTTCAGCTCTCAAGTCTCTAGCTTACTGATACTTCAAACTGCCCGGACGTTTAAATGGTACACATTAAAATTTTAAAGGATCAATAGCTGTATTGTTGATGCCCATGAGTAACTGCTAAAAAGTATGCTAAAAGTATGCGAAAAGTATGCTAAAACTAATCTAAAAGTATGCTAAAAGTATGCTAAAAGCTATTAGCTAGAAGTATGCTAAAAAAGTATGCTCAAAAGGTATCGCTAAAAGTATGCTAAAAGATATGCTAAAAAGCTTATGCCTAAAAGTATGCTAAGCTCATGCTAAAATGTTATGCATAAAAGTTATGCTAAAAGTATGCGAAAAGTATGCTAAAAGTATGCCAAAAGTATGCTAATAAGTATGCTAAAAGTATGCTAAAATTATGCAAAAGTAAGCTAAAAGTATGCTAAAAGTATGATAAAAGTATGCTAAAAATTATAGCTTAAAAGTCATGCTAAAAGTATGCTAAAGTATGCTAAAAGTAGAGTATGCTAAAAGTATGCTATAAATATGCCTAAAAGTATGCTAAAAGTATGCCTAAAGTATGCTAAAAGTATGCCAAAAGTATGCTAAAAGTAAGCTAAAAGTATGCTAAAAGTATGCTAAAGTATGTCTAAAAGTATGCTAAAAAATATGCTAAAAGTACTGTCTAAAAAGTATGCTAAACGTATGCTAAAAGTATGCTCAAAAAGTATGCTAAAAGTATGCCCCTAAAAGTCTATGCTAAAGATGCGCCGAGAGAGTTGATGCTAGAAAGTAGCCTAAATAGTATGTGCCTGAAAAGCTATGCTAAAAAGTAATGCTAAAAGTATGCGTAAAAAGTATGCTGAAAATGTATGCTAATAAAGTTATGCTTCAAAAGTATGCTAAAAGTATGCTAAATAGTATGCTAAACAGTATGCAAAAGTATTGCTAAAAGTTATGCTAAAAGTATGCTAAAAGTATGCAAAAAGTATGCTAAAAGTATGCTAAAAAGTAATTCGCTTAAAAGTATCTTAAAAGATGCTAAAAGTTAGGCTAAAAAGTAGCCTATAAATAAGTATGCTAAAAGATGGCTAAAAGTATGCTAAAAGTATGCTAAAGACTCACTGCTAAAAGTATGCCTAAAAGTCAGAATCTCGAGAGAAGTTGAAAACTATAAAAGAGAATCTCACTGCTTGTAAAAAAAGTATGCCAAAAGTATGCGCTAAAAGTATGCGCTAAAAGTATGCGCTAAAAGTATGCGCTAAAAGTATGCTCTAAAAGTATGCGCTAAAAGTATGCGCTAAAAGTATGCGCTAAAAAGTATGCTAAAAGGTATGCTAAAGTATGCTAAAAGTATGCCAAAAGTATGCTAAAAGTATGCTAAAAGTATGCTAAAAGTATGCTAAAAGTATGCTAAAAGTATGCTAAAAGTATGCTAAAAGTATGCTAAAAAGTATGCTAAAAGTATGCCTAAAAGTATGCTAAAGTATGCTAAAAGTATGCTAAAAGTATGCTAAAAAGTATGCTAAAAAGTATGCTAAAAAGTATGCTAATTGGTTAACATATTTAAAAGTAGCTAAGAATTCAGCTAAAAGATGCTAAAGTAGCTAGAGCAGTATGCTTAAAAGTATGCTAAAAGTTATCGCCACAAAGCTGTTATGCTAAAGAGTGTACACTAACACAGAAGATATGACTACACGAAGTATTCCATACCACAGCAAAGTTTAATCTACAAAGTATGCTAAAAGTATCTTATACACGCTACGCTAAATACGGTATAGCAATAGTATGCTAAAAATAGTTATATAAAAATAATAATAAAAGTATGCGCATAATAAAGTATGCTATAAGATATGCTAAAGTATTGCTAAAAAGTATGCTAAAGTATGCTAAAAGATATGCTAAATATGCTAAAAAAGTATGCTTAAAAGAATGCTAAAATGTATGCTAAAAAGATATGCACGAAAAAGTATGCTAAAAGATATGCTATAAAAGTATGCTAAAAAAGTATTTGCTAAAAGAGCTAAAAAAAAAGGGTATTTTATTTTGGCTAAAAAAAAAAAAGTTTTTATTTTGCTTGAAAAGTTTATTGCTTTTTTTTTTTAAAAAAGTATGCTAAAAGTATGCCAAAAGTATGCTAAAAGTATGCTAAAAGTATGCTAAAGTAGCTAAAGTATGCTAAAAGTATGCTAAAAGTATGCCCTAAAAGTATGCTAAAAGTATGCTAAAAGTATTGCTAAAAGTATTTAAAAAGTATGCTAAAAGTATGCCAAAAGTATGCTAAAAGTATGCTAAAGTATGCTAAAATATGCTAAAAGTATGCTAAAGAGCTAAAAGTATGCAAAAGTATGCTAAAAGATGCTAATAAGTATGCACAAAGTAGTAAAAGTATGCTAAAAGTATGCTAAAAAGATATGCTTAAAAAGTATGCTAAAGAATGCTAAAAGTATGCAAAAGTATAGCTAAAAGTATAGCTAAAAAGTATGCTTAAAAAAGTATGCTAAAAGTAGGCTAAAAGTATGCTAAAGTATGCTTAATTTAGAATATAAGAATTGGAGGTGATGTCCTCAAATTGCTAAAAGTATGCTAAAAGTATGCTAAAAGTAGTATGCTAAAAGTATGCTAAAAGTATGCTAAAAGTATGCTAAAAGTATGCTAAAAGTATGCTAAAAGTATGCTAAAAGTATGCTAAAAGTATGCTAAGGTATGATTTGATAAAAGTCTTATAATAAAACTATGCTAAAAAGATATTGCTAAAAGTATGCCTAAAAGTATGACTAAAAGTATGCTAAAAAAGTTATGCTAAAAAGTACTTTAAGGTATTTGAAAAATTCATAATAACTTATATTGATAAATTTAAAAAAAAAACTAATTATTTGTTTAAATCTACGAGGCCTAACGTAGATTAACTTAAATATTGTTGTCGGAGCCCAAGCACCGTGCTTCTATTTCGTTTTCAAGGGTTCTTATTCGAGGGGTCCAAGGAAAGAGTGAGGAGTTTATGTTAATTATAATTTACAAATAAGGACATATATTTATATAAATATCCCCCAACCTAAAATATACAATATACAATATACATACAAATCGAGACAGAATATACATATGCAAAGTAAATATACAAAGATTAAAGGAACGACTTGTAACTAATTCATGGCTGATCCGTATTGTCAGCCGCTGACCAGCTGCAGCGAACCCACAGGTGTTGTGTTGGTTTCCAAAACCGCTTCCGATGTTCCAGTAACTCGTCACCACTACAATGAAGTAGAGTCAACCAAATCCCAAATGAATCCTCCGACCAGAATACACCTTCTGTTGCGGTGCTCCAATCCGCACCGTTATGATCCTCAAATAATGTTCAGTTTATTTTTAGAGCTCCAAAGTACTCCGATATACTTTAGGGGCAAAAGCACCACTAGTGTCTCAAAAATGTCGTCCAAGTTAAAAGAAAATAGTTTGTTGTCTTCAAGCACCACACTGGGAACTTGCACCACGATTTTAGCTTCTGTGTCCAATATTTTGCACGTCTCCGAAAATGTCAGCTCCACCAATGCTCAAACCAGGATTCCAATGTCCTCACACAATGCTTCCAAGTAAGTTTGAACTGGGACTTCCACAGAAATTTCTACCGAGATTGGAATCGTAATCGTGACTAGAATAGAGACAGAATCAGATCCCGGATTGAGCCCTTTAAACAAAAATAATAAATAATAAATAATAAATAATAAATAATAAATAATAAATAATAAAAATAATAATAAAAATAATAATAATAATAATAATAATAATAATAATAATAATAATAATAATAATAATAATAATAATAATAATAATAATAATAATAATAATAATAATAATAATAATAAATAATAATAAATCATCGTAGCAATATTTAAACTGCTACACTAAATTACACATTCGCTCATATTCACAATCATACACCAAACGTTCACATTCATCCTCACAATTATACCAATAATAATAAAAAAATAAAATAAAAAAAAAAAAAACCAAAAAATAAATACATAAATGTACATACATACATTGATAAATACCAGAGGTGGGCACTTCCGCTCTTTAGTCCGCTAGTCCGCTCCGAGCGGACTACCAGAATAGGTGCGGACTAGCGGAGGTGCGGAGTCGTCAGGAAATTAGCGGACTTGCACGTGCGGAACAAAAAAAGTTTCCGCTCTTTTGTTCCGCACCTTTTTAAAAAATGAAAATATAGTTTACTTATTAAGAATTCTTATTGGTTATAATAAAGAAATATAATTTTTATCTTAAGTTTATAACTAATTATACTTTTAGTCTAAGACTTATTGTTTTTTAATAATTAAACTTCCAAAAATAATCTCAACCTCCTTAAAGGTACCATATATAATAAATAACA
>JABUQX010101909.1:15000-17500 GCA_015478945.1 Trachelipus rathkii | reverse complement strand
ATTATTATTATTATTATTTTATTATTATTATTATTATTATTATTATTATTATTATTATTATTATTATTATTATTATTATTATTATTATTATTATTATTATTATTATTATTATTATTATTATTATTATTATTATTATTATTATTATTATTATACATGTCTATTATTATTATTATTATTATTATTATTATTATTATTATTATTATTATTATTATTAAAATATTATTATTATTATTATTATTATTATTATTATTATTATTATTATTCAATCATTTTATTATTATTATTAATATTATTATTATTATTATTATTATTATTATTATTATTATTATTATTATTATTATTATTATTATTATTATTATTATTATTATTATTATAACATTTATTATTATTATAATTTTATCGTCATTTGATTATTATTACTGTTGTAATTGTCAAAATATTTCCACCTTCCATAATTTATTTTATTTTATAAATTAATTCACAAAAAAAAAAAAAAAAAAAAATTTATTTTCCATTTCAAATTCAAAAGATAAAGAAAGAAGAAAGAAAAGAAGGTTTAAAGATAATAAACTCAAAAATGAAGATAATGCAATGTAAGACAGAAGCTAAAGGAGTGATGATGCTACATGTTACCATGCATAAAACGGAATTAGTATAATATAAAATTTGTAGCATGCAACATCCACACACATTGATCAACATAAAACAAAAACACAATGATGAAAGTCTTCCGCGTAAGACCTAAAGTTCACATATGCTCTTTAAGGTACAACAATGAAAGAGTAGAGCCGAGGAATCTCCTAAACGCGACGTAAAACCACAATTAAAGCCTATACATGAAGATCGCTGCAATTCCTGCGTCATAAAGATGTGATGACTCTTTAATAGAGGTAAAACGGTGTCTGATTTGCATCTTATTGCTGCTCCCTTCTATTCAAGCGAAGACGCGAAAGAACTAAAGAAATTTAATATATATATATATATATATATATATATATATATATATATATATATATATATATATATATATATATATATATATATATATATATATATATATATATATATATATAATATAAATAATATAAATATATATGTATATGTGTTTATATATATATATATATATATAAAATTTATATATACATACAATATATATATATATATATATATATATATATATATATATATATATATATATATATATATATATATATAAATAAATATATATATATATATATAAATATATATATATATATATATATATATATATATATATATATATATATATATATATATATATATATATATATATATATATATATATATATATATATATATATATATATCAGAGACGACTCCAATACTCGTGGTACTCATGCTTAGCACGAGTTAGCATTATAGAAACGATCGATCTTTTACAAATTTTATAATGTTACTATAAAATTCTTATTTTTTTTTTGCAAAAACTTGTCAAATGAAAGAAAATATTATATAATAAATATTAAAGAATATGCAAAATTGAAACAAGTGTAACAATCATCGCGATTAAATAATGCTATTTTTTAATCAATTAAAAAAGGTAACGGCTTGTGCGTCTGGGATTTAAATTCAAATACCTGAATTTAGCCTATAAAATTGTTTATATTGTTGCCTTTGGCATCTCTTATTTACATTCTGTTTATGTATAAATAAGGAGAGACTAAATTTTCATTTTTGTATAAATAGGTTTATTGTAAACGTATATATATATATATATATATATATATATATATATATATATATATATATATATATATATATATATATATATATAGATATATATATATATATATATATATATATATATATATATATATATATATATCCCAAAACATAATTATTCGTAAAATTAAAAATTTATGTTCGTACTTGTGTCAAGATTTGCACTTCTCTCCCACTCTCTTCTCATTCTCAGTCGGACTCACTACCAACTTCTTTGCTCCTAAGAAGAAAGAATCCGAATTACAAAAGAACTCAATTTTCAAGCAAAGGAGGTAAAACTTCTGGAAAAGTCAGCAACAGCAGAATCGACCCATTTCAATTTTCAAGCATTTCAGAAAAGAAGAATTCGGCAAGGGAGGAAAAGCATGAAAAGTCTGTGACTGCTCATCAAAAATTATAAGATAAAAGAGAGAATCTCAATAAAAGGGAGACTGTTGTTATTTATATTTTTATTCAATAAATCACCATTTGTTTTATGACTTTTAAATCTTCTTCAACAAACATATATAGAGGCCTACATCAAGAATCAAGAAGAAAAAAAATATTATCAAAGAACTTATTTAAGGGTGAATATATATATATATATATATATATATATATATATATATATATATATATATATATATATATATATATATATATATATATATATATATATATA
This sequence comes from Trachelipus rathkii, assembly GCA_015478945.1. Classification (NCBI taxonomy): domain Eukaryota; kingdom Metazoa; phylum Arthropoda; class Malacostraca; order Isopoda; family Trachelipodidae; genus Trachelipus; species Trachelipus rathkii. The sequence goes on along the minus strand of JABUQX010101909.1, from coordinate 15,078 downwards.
TATATATATATATATATAGAAGAGATCTCAGCGAGGAGGCACGAGTAGCAAAAGTTGCCGGAGTCGCTGCTGATATAT
>JABUQX010101908.1:0-19900 GCA_015478945.1 Trachelipus rathkii | reverse complement strand
CTACGCTATGGTATATATCAACCTAACACCACAGTACTATCAAACAACTACACACACACACATCACAGACATCGAACACAGACCACTACACAACATCATACACACATAACACTATACTCTTTGATCATCCCTAGCTTTTAGATGGACATCAAACTATTTGAAAGCCTCAATACTATATTGACTACCTCAGCTTTCTGATGCGCACGCGTTCTAGATGGGTACCTATGCTTGGATGAGTCTCAAATCTTCATGGATAAGCATCTAAACTTAATAGTAATAATAGATAGGCTACCATCTTTGTTAATGACTCATAAGCTATGTTTACATGGTGGATTACATGCTTTAGACGTATTTCAACTTTAGATGAAGTTTCCTAACAATTACTAAATACGATAAATGTTTAGTAAATTCTTAAGTGATGTATCTATGTAATGTTTCTATGAGTGAGTTTATATGATAATTTGAGATGCCAGCTTATATGGACTGCTCAAGAGTGGAGGTGCCGATAGTGAGTGCCAATGGGGTGCCAATATGTGAGTGCCTAGAGTGCCAATGTAAGAGTTAGCTCAAGTGTATAGATGGCACAGACATAGTTGCCAAGTGAGTGCCACATAGTATCAAACTGAGTTCCACTTTTTTCAAGCCTTTCTAGCGCTCCCTTCCAGATAATAAGCCCTATTAATTATGAGTATGTATCATAACTCCTGTATATTTAAAATTTATGAATGATATTAGGAATCGTCAATTGGATGTGAATATATTACAGAGTTGCTAGGGATAGCTATCCTACTATTGAGTTAGTCTTTTCTTAAAAACACTATATAGCAGCGAACAGTGAAATTGTTATATATCTAAAGAGATAAAAATAATAAATATGATGGGGATATTTATACAAATTGAAAAGATACAGATGACCCCAACACATACGTTCCGAGGATCGCTGTCCGCAGGTTGTTAAGCCCCGTCGCGAACGGCTACGCGACTGCGGCCCGCAGAGACAAATATTCCGCTGTATACCGCTCGCTATTCGTGCAATAGGTTACGTCTGCAGACGGAAACTACATATAGCCGCGTCCAATACTGAAATAATTAAATTATAGATAATGATAATCTAATGTAAAATTCATATTCAATAAAGAATTCTGTCAAAAATTATTATCTATTTGAGTTCAATTCAATTTTTACGTATTCAGAAATTGTGTAGCGAAGAATTTAAATTAAAAAACGTAAACTTTAAATACCTAAGAAAGGACAATAAATCAGATAAAACAGAAAATAGAAGAAGTGTTACCTAAGCAACCAATTAAGGAATATGAGATTATAGAGACTTTAATTGTTTACGTACTGTGACTAATATAACACTGCATGTACAACATCATAGCTTTACTGCTTTAACTATATTATTTTATTTAATAAAGTAATAGCAAATACCCTATAAGGCAGTAAATGCAGCGTACAACTCAATAGTACGATGTTAACCTAACACTAATAGTTGAGATTCAGTAATGATACCTTTAGATTGTTTATACTATTATTACTGCTTAACGCATATGAAATACTGCTTAGAACTCAATATTTATAAAGCGTTACATACTATAAATTAGCAAGTATATGTCGAGACATAAAGAATAAATCAATAGAGTTAGTTAACTTTAACAACCATTGAAGGCAGAATTAAGTATGCTTTTTGGGATTACATGTTTTTATTGCTTTAACTTATATGCTTTATGCTGTAACTCACATATATTTATTAGAATACATATTACATCTCATTGAAAAGCAGAAAATCAGTAAATCAAACAGAGTTCCTCACCCCATAATAATAATAATGCTTTTTATTTACTGATTTTACAGCTTTAAAATCAGTAGCTGTAATTTTTTAAAAGTCAGTTATTAATTTAATCAATCAAATTTACATACTGGGATAAAAGCAAGATAATCGAGTAAAAATCAATAGAAGATAGTACCTAACACTCAAAGGGATTAGGTACTCGCTTTTGGTGTTACTGTTTTACTGTTAACTATATGCTTTACGTGCTAATATAATCATGTGATATTTATAAACTAATAGATTACATACCTTAAAAGCAGAAATCAGTAAATCAATAGAGGTGTTAGACAGCAACAAAAAGGGGAATAGTATGCTTTTGTATTAATGTTTTACTCTTTAACTCATATGCTTTACTGCTTCATTAACTCATGTATTTATTAACATTAGATTTTCTTTGATTTTAAAGCAGTAAAATCAGTAAATCAAAACAGATGCTACATATCACCAAGATTAGTATTCTTTTGATTACTGTATTACTGCTTTAAACTCATATGCTTTACTGATGTATTTTAATCGAATATTTATTAACATTTTATATTTTCCTGTATTTAATATGAGATTTTGTTTTATATATTTTTTATTAATTTTATTTTTATTGTTATGATTAAATACTTATTTATTTATGATTATTTTTATTATATATTATTTTTATTTTATTTTTATATTTTTATTTATAAAAACATTCTAATTAAAGTATGTTTTCTTTATTATTTTTATTTTATTATTTTTATTATTATTTATTTTATATTTGTGTAAATTTATTATATTTAGATTAATTATATTTTTATATTTTATTATATATTTTAATTTATTGTTATTTTTTTGATTATTATTTAAAATTGTAAGTGTAAGAGAAAGAGTACACACGCAAGTTGATTCTGTGATATTATACAATTTTTATTTAATATAGATTGTACGAAATTAAAATGAAAAATCACTTAATAGTTACCATATATATAGGAAGTATTTAGTTAAATAGGTTTAATATAAATCGCACATATATTTTCAAATTTCTATAAGGAGGAGAGGAGCAATTATAATACATGAATTAGAAACAATATAAAATCAAATTGGCATACAAATTTTTAGTCATCAAATATATTACAAGTTTATTAAAACATAGCATTATTTAATAACAATCTGTAATGAATTAATATAATATAATAATATACTAATAATAATATAGTAAACTATATCGCAATTTTTATATAAAATTTAACAATATTAAGGTATTATATATAATTGATATATACTGAATAGATAGTAGATAAGAAGTATAGTAAAATATTTATTATATATTTACACAATCTTGTTTCATGAAACTATTTATTTCAAAAATCAAGTTGATTATATATAATGTTAATATATTAATAATATATTCAATAATATAAATTTTCTCAAGTATTCTAATAAGTGAATCTAACCTCATGTGAACAGCATTCGTCTTATGTTCATTTGTACGCAAACTCAATATAAGTCAAGCAGTGCGAGGAAATATGTATTGAAATATGAAGAGAAGTATCCTTCTCAACACTTTTAACAGATTAAGTTATTATCGTTACATAAGCGAAACACACCGAAAAGCGATGTTCATTTTAAACACCGCATTATATTATTCACTCTTTATTCATCTTTAATTATAATTACATTAAAAGTACGTTTTGCGTAACGTACTGTCCAAATTTCATATTGAGTTTAGAGGTATTATATAGCTCAAGAAATATGACCATTACAGTGATGAGTTTATTGAATTGTAGACTTAGAATCATAAAAGATGAGAATCTTAGTCAGGATGCACCTTATTCTTACAAAATAGTGATATAGTCATTATATAGATGATAAGGCGTTATACCAAGCATGAAAGGTACTGCTAAGTAGAATCATAGCAAATTATAAATTAACTTATTTCACTTTATGTCTATTATTACTTCAGATGAAACCTTGTCCCACTATCAAATTACATGATTATACAGTATGGCTATTAAGTCGTAAAAAGGACCGAGTACAGAGAGATAGGTCTCTCGTTGTACTTAATAACATTTTCATAATCACGGTTCGTGCATACGCAAATTATATACAATATTCAACATAGTAATACATATGAGCCCCTAAAGACCCGCATAAATGAGTGTGTAATTATAGGGTGACTTTTTATAATTCCCTGAGTAGGCTTCATGTTCACAATTCCTATTATTAAGGGATACAGTTCATGTTATGATATAAAAATTATCGTCATAAACATGCACTCCTTACCGTTATATGATATCGTATATAATCGATTGTGAGATGAATATTAAATATCTGGTCACAACCTCTTAATAGAGATATATAATATATAGAGATACTTAACTGTTAAAATCAGTATTATATTTACCAATTTCCTATTCCTCACGCTGTGGTGATAAATTCACTTTTCTAACATAGAGATAAAGCCCAGACAGTTAGTCAGAAACGAAATAAAGGTAGGTATCAAAGACTGAGTAGAGCTATACTTACTATTTTTAATTTTAAGCAGAGTAAATCTATTTCTTAATTTTCTAAAAGATAATCTAGTATCTACTGTTCCGAAAATAACCTCTAATTTATCTACTTTTATTTACATTGAATCTACTTAAATCTAGAAATTTAAGATTTCAATCATTTCTGCAAGATCGACACTTTCGACAGCAAAGAGAAGGATGAAACTTCACCAAACTCATCATTAAGGACCTATACTCAAATGGTCGACAAGAAAATGGGTCGACAGGAAAATGGGTCGACATATGTAAAAAATAAAATCTGATTTTTTTGAGTTTCTTTAATTAATCCAACAAAACGTAACCTAACCTAACCTAAACTATCCTAGCGTCTGCGGCTGGCTATACGGGAAATGTTTTTGATGTTGTGTAGACCATTTGGCCTGTCGACTATTTTCCCTGTCGACCATTTGGGCTAGTCCCCAACTTAACTTAACCTAACCTAACCAAAACTATAAATTAACTTAACTTAACCTAACCTAACCTAACCTAACGTATTCCAACGACTGCGGCGGGCTGTACAGGAAATTTTTTTGATGTTGTGTCGACCCGTTTTCCTGTCGACCATTTGGGCTATTCCTCATCATCATATTAATCATTTATTATTTTTTTCACTCCTTATTGGCTTTTGTGGCTCACTTTTGCTCTTATTCCAAAGAGGAATTGTTCTACTAGAGTTTCACTCTGAGAATCGGACCAACGAACTTCGATACACGAATCTGATTCATTATAGTATACGTATTGCAAAGTATTTTTATCCATTCAATTCTTTTTATACAACAATCATAATACAACAAAACATCTCCACATGTAAAACGTAATTCGTTTCATCTCTTAAGAAATAAATCTAAAGCAAGTTCAATATATATTATATATTATTATATATATGAACGGAAACCACCCACGGGAAAAACACAAGACCACAGCAATCTCACTCACCTTATTTTTAGTAATATATGTATAGCTTTTATATATTTATCTTATATTAATATATAATATCTACTATAATGTAATAGGCAATACACAAATGGCAATGGCCAACAAGACCACAATTGGCGTGTAGATTTTTGCAAATTTTCGAATGAATACTTCTGTCCTTTTTGAGAGTTATTTCTCCAAACTCCAAAATTTTTGAAAGCTTCGGTTCGTTCATTTTTGACCATTAAGATTATTTTATTGTTAATAATTATATATTATATTTTATATCATTTTCTTTATATCTTATTCTATTATATTTTTATTATAATATATATATATAGTTATATATTAAAATATATATAGTGCTGTAGCCAGGTGGGCAGCAATAGAGGGATTATGGTTGATACTGGACACGCCACGTGTAGATTTGTGGCGTAGTCATTAGGCCACTGGGCCGTGTGATTTGGTTCCGCTCAATGTGCTCGCCGTGATTTGAGGTTGTCGGTAGGATCGTGACAGGTAGTTAGAAATTGACAATCAAGATTACTTAGACCGTGTGAGGTTAAATATAGATTAGGAATGAGTTTTCAACTTCGTTAGACACAGAAAGTAAACGTCCAGACAGTATTTTATTATGTTGGATTTTGTGCAGTATTCTTTTGAGGTTGATCAAGAAGGATTGTGATATTGCTTACACATTGAATTTAGTATACTAGTTTTTTAGGATGGAGCAAAGTGACAGTTCGTGTGTTGTTTAGACGTGATACGGTTGAGAGTCTTCCCCGTTTCTTGGGTCCCATTTGTTGGATAAAGATTTCGCGCGCTGGTATTTCTTTAGCACGGCATGTTTTTCAGCAGAAGTTGCCGCTTATTTGGGCGTTTCTTCGAGGTGGTCTTATTATCTTTAGTGATTTCAACAGGTGAATAACACTTTGCATCACCGATATTCTTTCTTCAGATAAGTTTCACGTGCCACTATTCTTTCTGGAGAACGAATTCCACATATTTCCCTTGTACCGCGAAGACTGAGTATTTCGTCTTCGCTCTGTGAGAGCTATTACTATTCAGCCCTTAGGCAGATTTAATGTTAGTGTGGCCGTGATAATGGCTACGATGTGTTATGGATCAGTGTTATGTGTGTGTAGTCGCTCGTCGGTTGTGTTGTGTGTTTCTCGCTGTTATCGTTACTGTGGTTTATCGTTAGAATTCAGATAGCAATTTTCTTTATTAAAGGTCTTGAAGCTGGTCCTAAGTTTTGTCTCAGGCTGTCAGAGCTTGATCGGTTCTAGTGAACTCAAATGATAAAAACAAAATAAAATTTCACGATTAACTTTTGAACTTCCTTATATCTAATGATTGTATCGTTGTGTGGGGACATTCCTCAATTTGGTCATTGTGCTGAAAACGCTAAATATCGCGGTTGACATGACCATACGTTAGTCGAAGAAGGGTGTGCATGGGTGTAGTTTATAAAACAAGTTTTTAAAATGGTGCAATGTAGACAAGGAGAATGAGGCAAACTTTTGGCCGACCATACACAACGAACAGTTCTATTTTTCACTGACGTATCACTCTCTTCTCTGCTTCATCTTACTTGTTTATCTGCTTGCTCTCACCAGCTGAAGTGGCAAGCTCTCGCTGCTGTTGAGAAGCACGGCTTTGCTTCGGACCTCTCTTGCATTTTCAGTTAATATCTACTAAGTACAGTGACTATCATAATTCCTGACCAATTCTCGATCTTGGGACTGAGGTTACTTTGTGATCTCGAATTGAGGTTATGTGGTGAAATTATATTATAATACTTTAATATATATAATATATGTATATATATAATATGGATCTATTTGTTTAGCGGTAGGTTTGTATACATTTATTTATATCTATTCTTTTATAATTATAGTTAATTATAATATAAATGTGTATAGTTAATTAATGACAGGGTTTACATCGACTACGGACTAGCCTTTCAGAGGAGTACAAGAATAATTGACTTACTAATATAAGAAAGTTGAAAGGTCTCTCACACTAGTGCAATCTCTAACTAGCAATGGGCAGACGGTGGGTTTCTTAATAGAGAGGAGTTTAAGCGCAGGATATAGAATAAATATAAAAATTGATTGTATAGGTTTACAAGAGAAGGTGTTGGATAGAATGATATAAAGAATAGAACGGTCGAACGAGGCTGAGGGCTGGAATTTTCAATGCTCACACATAAATTCGTATAATAATCGTGCTGCAGTATCCTAATAACGTCCCTTATTGCTATTCGGAGGTCGGTCAGTGGCGCGGTGGTATTAAGAAGTGTATCTACTCCCCGGTATCTGCCTTTGTATAATATATTGTTAGCGCGGTTAGTACGTCATGTCACGATTGCAGTGATTAGAGAAGTTTAAGGGGATTAAAAGTAAGGAGAAAGATTATAATTGAACTTTTTTAGGCCTGATTCAACCGCTGTGCTAAGATAGAGAGTGGACGGAGCCCAATGTGAGAGTAGGTTTACTCAGTCAGGGATAGAGCATGTTATTACTGGCAGTAACTGTTCGAGTGAAAATAAAACTCACTCAACGTCATGAAAGTCTTACCATGATGATTATAGATTATAGAATAGTAAGGCCGTTATTATAATAAGCCTAAATTAGTCTATATATGTTGGTTATTATATCGCTAAACAGTAGTGGGGTAGTGTTTATTTCAATTTTATTCGCAATTTTGTCCATAAAAGTATTTTATATTACTTCTGCATTAACGATATTATTTAGATGATGATATATATAGTTTTTCTTACCTTGTTTTATAATATTATTGTATAAATTATTATTATATATATATTTCAATTATAATACTGTATATTTATTATAAGTATAGAATATATTTGATTATTATTTTACAACATATAATTTATGTAGGGTTTTGAAAATGACCCTAATATGTTTACTCGTTGTTAGACAGTGTTATGATTTTCTGAGTCTTAGGAAAATCACTGTATAGATCTTCGAATTACATTTTTGCATTTTTAATATTACTATCAGTTTACCAATCTTTATGCTAAGAAGCTTTGAAGGGGTCCTGAACTTCCTAGTCCTAATCTGTGCAACTATATCAACTATAGTTACTTAATATATAAATCACTTATAGCGATACTCAAAAACGCCAATTAGGCATTATAGTCTTATCGATTACGGTTTACACAACGTGGTATTTATTCTACTCCTTAAACTATTATTTCTGAGTTAATTATATGTTATAAATAAACCTTAATATTTACAAACTTTTGTATGTCATTTGATAACCTAATAATAATCAGCAATATAATTGAATAATATACTCGAAAATCTGCTAATATATAACTATAATGCTTCTAGCGGATAGACTTTAAAGAGATAGTGAAATTAATATACTTATGCAATTTGTTAGGAGAAGGCACGACAGTATGCTCTAATACGTTTTAATAAGATCTAGAATATAACTCCTTCTATGCGTAATCTACAGGGTAACTTGCTAGCTAATATACCCTCGATTACTAGTATATATGACTGAAATATTAGATTCACATATTGTATAACTGCAATAATATTTTAATTAGTCGCTAAAGCTCTCTCAAGATTGCTATAGATCTTATTAATTTACAACGACAAACCAGCTCTATCTGATGATAAACAGATATAAGGGTAGTTTTGAAACTAGTCATAAGGTTTGAAAGTGGTTTTAGACACGGTACCACCACGAGGAAATGTGGTCTGGTGAAATCCCTACCCATTTGATGCTCTATAGCTATAGGCTTTTGACATTTTGTAGATGTCAATGGTTATGTAGGCTTAGGTTATAAGGCATATAGGCTATGGTGGCTAAATGATATGGCCTTTCTTTAGCTATCCGAGTGTTCTCTATTTGTACGAATACACCCGGCTCTCGCGCTCTCATTCCCATAGTGTTCTTGGGTCGGGTGGAAAACGATTGGTATAAATAGAAAACGTTTGCTAGGATAGAGATGTCTTCTCTACTTAGAGATATACTATTCTGCCTAAACCCCCTTTTCTATTGCCGTCTTTGTGTATGGAATTCTACTATGCTCATCCGTTTCATATGCTATATCACGTTGAGGAAGGTTATAATTTTAATTGGTGCACTTAGAGATTGAGTGAAAGGTAGCAAGGTAAGAAGACGTTTAGTGGGATATTTGAGATGCTAGGATGCTTTCCTTTATGATGTACTTTGCGTATCACGCTCGACTTACTAATCTAGTAGGTTTGTACACTCTAGCATGGGAATGAATGATACATAACGTGTTGACATAACCTCTGGTTATGCGCTCTCTTCTTTACTATGGTTGTAGGTCATGAGTTGTCAGTAAATCGTGTTGATGTAATTTGTTATTCACGCGTTAAAAAGGTATGGCACTATCATATGTTTTACCCCCCTGTTCTAACCCTTCCTAGAAGCGAATATCTCGTATCGCTCGACGGCGCAAATTATTACGAATTAGGCAGATGCACTAGATATCTGGTGCTCTGGGAATGGACGATTTCGTTAGATTCTGTGGTTATGCGACGGGATCGATTATGCTCACGAACAAATAGGTAGTTACAATGCATCCATGTTTAAAGACTACATACTCACAGTTGGACGGAAAACTGTAAGTAAATAAAATACGGTTATGCTCATATAAGACCAACATTAGTTTGACTCCTTAATAGATGAATGAATGACTGTTCTGTCACTAAAAATATATATACTTTGAACTTATCAAATGTTTACCAAATGTGAAAAGTACTTTTAGTTGTGAAGGTATATTAATTTTCGAAATAATCATAACAATATGCTCATATATACGTATCTCTATGTATAATAATAGTCTCTTCATTGTGCAAGGAGTTAGGCCATCTATGGGGCGTTTTCGAGGCTCGTCACGAACGCCGTTGCTCTAAACCGAGGCTCTTGGAGGGACGTACACCGCGCACCTGCTGCTTATTTTTTTCGTTAATTGGCTATACAGTATCGATTTTATCATTATTAATCTCTAGCTTACTTTTATATTGCTTCAATTTCGAACCTATTGTTATAGAATCCGCAGCTAATATATACTAGATAATATTCTGTTTATCCATGGTTAAAGTTGATATGTTAATATTATTTAATATATATATATATATATTATATATTATATATTAATATATTATATTATTATTTACAATATTTTTATAAATAAACTCTTTTAATAGTGAGTGGGGTTTTTTGAATATGATTAATAAATTAATTTTTAATATATTATTGAAATGAGTATATACTATATAATAAATTCTAAATTAATATACGCCATCTTAAATATTAATTAAATTTCGATTACCGACTTTTGCTCGTCCCTATACGGAGTAGTGTATATAGGTAGACATTTGTTCCGTTTACGTAGGTGTGTTCAATTGGCCCTTATCATAGTTGAGAACGTCCTATTTTAAAACTGACCTTATTAAAGGAGGTAGACACTTTAGACGTATATATATCTCATTTATTTTTGAATGTATGTATTGACCTTAGATATTAAGTTCTGGATCATTGAATCTTCGAGAAAGTAAGTAATTGTGACGATATTAGATACTCTCTTTTACAACAGGCCTAAGAAAGTTGATGCACTATTCAATAAAAAGGTTCGTTGTGTGCTCTTTACTCTGGATATAAAGCGCTCGCTGTAATAGAATCATATCGACTTATGTTACTTGCTCGTATGATGTCAAACATTAATGAAGGTCACATGGATAAAGAAAGGTATAAGGTGCCAGCTTGGTTCACTAAATATGACTTATCCTCCTCACACATTTGCACATAACGCACGACAAAGGCATCAGCCATATAATGTGTTGAGGTGTGAGCCTCTCAAACATTTGTCATAGGTGTCACTGTAGAATCGCATACTATCACCACTCATTAGGAGAAGTGTACCTCATACATTTATCTAAGCTGTGTGACGGATACGACTGGGTAATAAAAATATGTAGATATACTCGGTCATGCATATATGGTGAATGCTAGCTTGTACTACTAGTATATTATTTTTGTAGTCTCATTTCTTATGAAGTGCTTCTATACCTTTTGTTAGTCTCATCCAGTTATATTCTTGTCTTAACTTGATTTATGTACATTACTATCTCTGCTGTATCTGGCGATAGCTCGCTGGCACCTCATATTGGCTACTACTCACAGCTCCTTGCCTGCTCTTACTATTGAAGCTGACTCTTGGATCTTGTTAATGGTCTCGTTTTGTAATAGTATCTTATCTTGTGGTAGTTCTATGGTAGTCAACAGAAGGGAGAGTAGAAGAAAGTTAATGAGAGATAGGGGAGAAGAGATGGTGAGGCAAAGATAAGTTAAGAATAGTACGCAGAAGCGCTGTTAGCTAAGTTTTAATAGGACTGAGATCGGCTCGAAACATTGAGGCTACGCGTACGCTGAAACGTCATAGTTTTGCATTAGATGATGTACTACGTTGTTTCGGAGGCTTAGTTTCTGTGTCTAGTGTTCACGGCTTATGGTCTAATCTAGAATTTAGTGATAGATTGTGTATAATATAATTATTTTATGAATTACAATTACATTTCAGACATGCGTCTTGTCTTTTACTAGCAATCTTGTTTCGTTTACATGCAAGCTTGTGACTAAAGGTTTAAAGTTTAGCTTAAATGTGCGAAGTGGATTGTTGAAAAGTGACTCTGTATTCCATAATTTGACGTGGAATAGCTCTGTATATATCGGGTGTGTCTCCTATGTACTTAAATACAAATATGTATCTCTTCGCAAAAATGCATGGATATATTGTGTGTGTTTATGTTAATGATTGTTTTTTTTTGTTTTTCGCACTTCTCTTTATAGTGATTCAAAAATGAAAACATATATATCGCTTTCTCTTTTAATTATTTGTTTTTTAAGAAAATGGAAATTTTTGCATTGTTTCTGAAAACGATAGTTGTTCACTATTTTTTTTGTACGAAAACATGATTTTAGTGCTTTCTTCTTCAGGCAAGCTTTGAGATGGAAAGTTGCTCTAGAACAGGAACTATGCCACCGTCTTGCGAGGTCGATGCCCACAATTTACAGACATCAATTCTTGCGTTGTGATTGTGGTGTGCGATTATCGTGGTCGTATTTGCGCGGGATAACAAATTGTCTCAAAATAATAATGTGGCGAATACATTGTTGCATATGTTGCTCTAATAGGTATAGATGTGTGACTCCAATACATAATCCTATGTATTCTTTCTTGCTGATTAAGTACACAGTACTAAAGTAATATAATCTTCTATTGCAACATAAAATAAATATCGTTTCTGGATGACTTTACATGGAGAGGTGGCAGTTAAAACCCAGATTTTTTTAGTAGAGCACATTGCATATATATATTACTCGAGATTTCAAGAAAAACTTTTCCAAGGTATTATTATTATTATTGATTCGGACAAGTTTAGAAATATCTAAGAATATCTATATTATCAATATATTATAAATATATTTCTCTATTTTCCAAAATTAAATTTTGTTTTTTTTTATTGATGTAAGTAAAAGTAATATTTTTTGTTATATTATCTCATTTTATATATATATATATTTATTATTTCACTCTCTATACTATATCTAATTTACTTTCGCCTAATTTTTCGAATGGATATACTTATATATATAGTTCTCGGTGCCTATATAGAGATTTATTGATTGTACATGCTTTTTTTATCTTATTGAGATTTATATGTATGTTGTAAGTTTATACAATCTCATTAAGAGAATCATTTGAAATCTTGTTCCCCATACACAACCAAAGTTTATCTATACTCGACTACATATGGGTCTCTGAAATTTTCTTCCTAAGATTGTCGTATTATAGTTATTGAGTATAATGAAAAAAATATATATATTGTCTATCCTCAATTTATCATTTTGGTAAAACACAAAAAGATAAAGTATGGATATTTGTAAATATTTGACTAATTTTTTAAATAATCTAATAAAAATAATACATATTTTTTTCTTTTGCATTTTATGGAGTAGTAATTTGGATCTAATATCATACTAAGTTTATAGATTTATATATATTAACTGGTATCAATGTTGCATCTATGTCTATACTATTGATATTCTTTAAATATACAGAACACGAAGTTTTTTTTATTAATTTTCATAGTTGTATATTGGTTATATTATATATTATATAAGTTCTTTCTAACAAGTTTCAAATAAGGTGTGTTATCTATCTATACTTTGTATATATATCTTATATGATTAGTAAGTGCTCCAAAGATATATGATCATATATTAGAGTAGGTCATATGGGATAGGAGAAGTTGTAACTGTGACTTCATAAGGCCTCGATAAGTCTCACAACCAATCTTTATCTCTCTCTTCAACACAGATAAACATAGGAAATACACTCATCCAGCTGCAGAATCCAACCAATTCTTCAGCATTATTCAGGGGCTCTTAGATTGCTTTTTTTCATGCAAGAGAGTACCTGGTGGAGATGGATCAGATTGTATGTCAAGTACGCGCTGCAGGGCTATTACCTCTTTATAAGGTGTGTGTCCCATACATTCAGTGTAATTTTTAACCGTTGCATCTAGAGCTAGAATGGTGTGGATTCGCTCAAGATCGTCGACCAGTCTCAGAATAAGAAGTATAGTATTCTCTTTTAATTGTTTTACTACTCGTGGTTGGGCATACTTCTATAGCGAATGAACGACCCTGATTGCTATGTACGTGGTCGTGAAATTGTGTTTCTGAGTAGTTGTCTCTCAGTAAAGTTATTTAGTTAATATACTTTTAACACTTCGCAATACGTGAGAAACAAGTAGTAACATCTATTTTTAAGTCCCCTCGCCTTTAGTATGTTAATAGTTATTAATTATTTTACTAACTTACTCGATGTACAGTATATCATACTCAGCCTGATTAGCTTATAATATTATCACTAAGACAAAGATATAATATGAGTGGATAATAATTACGAGGAATTGATCAACAGCTAAATGTACAGTTGATAGCATGTACATGAATATCGTTAGGAATAAATTACAGGCTATTAGATAAACGATCACCTTATTGGGTTTTAAGATAATAAAATAGATTATACTAGCTTTATGAGTGATATATAAAAGGTTGTCCATCGTAATATGTTAGTTATAAGTGGGAGGTGAATTAGATAATGACCTTATAAGTAGTGATGAGCTCAGTTTGGAGAAAATTATGATAATTGGTATGAGATTTACTTTGTTATTAAACGCAATAGTCTCAAATGATATAGATCTATATTATATTTTTCAACATAGCTAAGATGATATAACAGAGTACAAGTCATACCGCTTTTCGTAAACTCAGAAAGTTCCTTATTATACACGCTTAACCGCAGCCGATAGAACCATGTTTAGCTGATAAGGAATTGGATATTCTCAACAAATGAATAATCTGTATACAGGAGGTCTATATTTATAAATTAACATGTAGAAAATGATCTTGGTCTGAGCATAAACAAAAAACTATATTAAAACTGAAATAACAATTAATAATTAATGAATCTTAATTAATATAATATTATATAATATAATAATTAATAATATAATAATAATATATTAATAATAATATTAATAATATAATTAATACAAAGTTATATTATACATATATATACATATAATTATTTATTATTATATATATATTAAATTATAAACATATATATAGTTATATTATTAATATTATATTAATTAATGTAAGTCGAAAACTCCTCCCTCTCTATGTCCGGATAATAAATATTGGTCTGGTACGGCGTATACCTTATAATTATAATATATACTTATATATAGGTTATATATATAATTATTTGAATGTTCATTACATGAATGCTGGGCTTACTGAGACATCATTTAGATTTATCGGTCAAGTCCTTATACCACAATGCCAGTATATCTTCTAAGTTATTTATAGATATATATGACTAGTTAAATTACTTAATTTAGGTAAATAAAATAACAGTTATTATTTAATAAATTATTGATTGAATAAAAAAAAAAAAAAAAAAAATGTTATTGTATCGTGGTTAAAAAATATGGTGTTAACTAAATTACTCTGCGATCTTCTTCTTATCTTCTTCTCTTTCTTCTTATCTTTCTTCTTACGTTATTCTTCTTACTCCTCTATTCTATTTTTCCTTAAGTACTGAATGAGTCCATTCAAACTGTTAAATATCAAAAGATTAGATGAAAGCTGAAACACAATTGAGGCATCAAAGTGAGGCATCAAAGTTGAGGTATCAAGGCTGAGGCATTAATCCCTCGTTGATTATATAGATATTATATATATATATATATATATAAGATATAATATTATATATATTATATATATAGATAAATAAAGAAGATAAATAAAATAATAGGTTATTAAGAAGTTGGGCTCAAAGTTGCGAATCAAAGTGAGGTTCAAGTTGAATAGTAGGTACAAGTTGAGAGATATAAGAGAGTACAAAGTATCTAGAGGCATCAAATAGATGATAGGTTATCAACAAGTTGAGGTATTCTCAAGTATGAATAGGCATATCAAGAGTTGAGCATCAAAGCCTGATATTTACGGTATTCAAAGTTGATAGTATATACTTAAATATTTGTGATGTGTGTTGTGTGTGTGATGCGTGTGTGTGTGTAGTGTTGTAGTGTGATGTGGTTTTTGCGTGTTGAAGGGGTAGGTATAACGCTCGATAATGCAGGACTCAGTTTGAGAGGTAGTTACCTATGACCTCATGTACTAGGAAGTCCATAAATTTTATATTGCGTAAGATCTTTAATTAGTGCTCGACCTTATTCTCATTAATCCCTTCACACGCTTACTATGATAGTCATTTCAGGGTTGGTACTCTCGGTTGGATACAAGGGTTTATATTTAATATATTCGGTTCAAGACCGCTAGTTATCAAGGTATCAATGAATCAAGAGGGCTCGCTATCCTTAAAGGAGGTTTAAGGTCTAGAAGGTACAATTATAGTTAAGGGGGGAGAACATACGAGGGACTACCTTTATTCCGTAGGGGTGGCTAAATAGCTAGTACGGTATAAATTATATATATAATATATATTATATTATTATCTTATTTTATATATTATTATATATATTTATATATAATATATATATCATAATATTATATTATAGTAATATATATATATATTATGAATTATATATATATATTATTATATATATTTAGAATTATTATACATACGACCCTTAGGACATAGAGTTTTTGGCTGCGGATTCTAACATAGGTTCGACATGTGATAGTCAGATAAAAAATAAGGTTTTAGCGAGCATATAGAAAATGTCGAGACGTTCACAAGACCGTGCAAAAGTGAAGCATGCTCAACGTCTGCGCTGTGTCGCGCCCAAGCCGGGGGTGCGGTGCGCCAGGACTCGGGTTTTGATCCATCGCGGTTTTCAAGGTGGTGGAGTTTGACCCCGGAAAACGCCTTGGCTACGCTTCGAAACCTGATTATTTGAGGCATTGTAGGCAGTCTTAGCAACACAGAATAACAGGATGATGGTGCATGAGTGATTGCAACTGTGCCAAAATGTGCAGAGAACGTGCAAAATTATATAGGTCTAATAGACGGGATTTAGCCACCTGCTCGCCAGTTGCTGTTGCGATTTTTTCTCACGCCATCTCATAGAGAGATGGCATACCTATTTTAGGTTGGTAGGGTAATATCCTATCTACTCTTTAGGTAGTGTGAATCGTCCGTCAGTACCCGAGGAATGTCTGCGCGTCGCTCGAATGTGTCACTAATCCCCGATGTATTCCTAGAGCTCACTCCACTAAGACTCCGCTGGATTGGTTTCTGTCACATACGTATTGGGCTACTAGAGACCGCTAGTACAGGGGACCAGGCTGCATTTCGGCGAATGTAGCGGAGGTTTCTGATTCTCAGAGAGGGTACGACCTGCCATTATACATAACCATTACATCCGACCCTCTTCTATTCAATACTAACAGGGCTCGCCATTACCTATATTTACTGCACGCCTTGGTGTTTCCTACGCGCTTCTCAGCGCTTCTTGTAATGCCTCGACAGCTTCTCTCCCTAGGACATTTCCGGGGGTTAGTTTTACGCTCTCGATACTCAATCAACTTTTCCTTAGCGCGCGAGGTGCTCGCATTTTTCTACCTCAGGTACCCAAATCGACGTCTACCAATAACTAGGGGTAGGATTACCGGCGCTCTCTCTGCGGCCTCCGATGAGGGATTCCTCACCTCTCTCACATGCTCATCACACGATACAAGGCTTGAGAAACGGGGGGGTTAGACCAGAGTCTAGCTCCATAGAAGGGAAGCTCTAGCACTTTATGCGACACCTTGTTTTCCGTACCATACTGGATAGACACTACGACCGGTTAGTCTACATATAAGGTCCCGGCCGTGAGAAGCTAGAATATTGCTATAGCGAACCCTAGCCTTTCCCTATAATTAGCTTTCCGATCGGAGTATGCCTTAGCCTAATAGGAAACCCTTATGACTTCTATAATACCAGGTCGGCGCACCCATTCTCGACAGGTCCTCTTCTTTCTCCCGTTTTTAATCGTTTGCAATGCCAAAGACGTATTCGCGGCAGAGTTAGATAAGAAAATGCCCGAAAGTGTGCTTTGCATCATTCTTTACTCATGAGTATTTTCCTTTTTCTTCACACTACACTACATTACTCCCTAATTCATTTCCTTCTTCAATTTCATATTTATATATTTACCAATTTCGTATCTCACATAATCCTAACATGCCCCTAAATAATTATTGGTATATCCTATTTATATATTATTTATATTATATTATCTGAACCATAAACTTAATTTTTATTTATACGATCATTATAGTATATATATTTATTTGATAGTAACTCATTTGGTCTCTCTTAGCTCCGCTAGACACCTGAGGGTCAGAACAATGGTTAGCGTAGTCTTCAGCTTACGTTTGCTCGATACAGTACTACTTTAAAACATATAGGCTCCAAGATACAAAAGGCTTCCTTTGGTTGTGCTCATTAGAGACAGATTTATTCCTATATTTCTTTGGTTTAGAACTCGATATCACTTTGAATGCTCGGCTATAATCTTCCCCCACGAGTTATATATAGACTACAGTGCTAAAGAAATCGGTTGAACACTCCCCAATGGATTCATTCAGATAATTCTTCCCTCCCCTCTCTCTGGAATGATTTTATTGTCCTTTCTCAACCAACCAGAGGTATCATGTTTTCCTTATATTATTAATAATATATATATATATACTATATAATTATTAATCTAATATATTATTATATATAATATGTATTTTATACTTTATATATAGATATTAATATTATAATAATATATATATTATTATTATATTATTATAATTTATATTAATATATATTATATTAATTCTTATATTATATATATTTACTTATTATACATTTATCTATATATAGTATATTTTTAATTTTTATTATATTATTAATATTCTATATATATATTAATATATTATCATATATTTATATAATATAATTATTATTTTTTATTAATATTATTTATATATTAATAGATTATATATTATACTTTTCTATATTATTATAATATTTTTCTACATGAAAAGATTGGTTTTTTATGCCGGCGGTAAGCGAAGTTCGTTAATTAGCCAAAAGTATATGGTTGGATCCCTCCGGTATATGTATAATATAGTCGGAGTCCCTGGGAGTTTACTCTAAGGTGAAGTTTTGGAAGAAGCGCCCATGGCCCTCGTGAGTTCCCTATAGCATGAGCGATTTAGGTCGAGGGAATGTTTGGTGAGTAGTGGTGGAGGCCCGGTATCTTAAATAAGCTCCTGGTTATGTACTCTGATTTGAAGCGCGTGAAATAAAAGTGATATATATAATTCGATTCCGTATTATTCTCCTGTTCCCAATCCTAAACCTAATTATAATATTCTGATCAGAGATAACAATATTTGTAACTAATATATTATATCTTTATATTAATCGTCCCATGAGGATTATAAATAATGGACCTCCATAATTAGCTAATATACATACTTTACTGGATAAGAATGTAGGCAGTAAGCAATAGCGTATATGTACCTTTTTACGGTATCTTACAATTTTGTAATAGGGACTTAACTAACTGGACACATCTTTAAGTGGAGCAATACGTCCCAAATAAATCCCCTATTTTATAACATCGCATTATATAATTAAGGATCCGTCGATAGTGTATTAGAGACTCTTAATAATCACTTATAGGTATCCAGTTGAAAGTATAATATTTATCAATCTTCACATATTTCACTACCGCTGGACTCTCTCCTTAATCGCTACCCCTCAATACCATTCACTACATTACTTATACATTAAATGCACAATATTACTGTTGATAACTTCCTCATTTTCTTTATTTTTTTTTTCAATTATCCACACCTACTAACTCCATCAAATACCTCACTATTCTATCCTTAATACCTAATACCTCTCAACCTCTTCCTCTAGATTCTAACCACATAATAAATATTACAACAAAATAATTAATTATGTCTGTACACAACCATAAGCATCAAGGTCACCCTGTAATTTAGATCCCTTTTAAAAATGTCTCCATCAGTGTGC
>JABUQX010101907.1:17500-27500 GCA_015478945.1 Trachelipus rathkii | reverse complement strand
ACACACACACATATACATATATATACATATTCCTCCTTTTAAATCCTTTTAACTATTCCTTCCTATAGATTACTATGTTAATTTTACTCTAACACTTTTCCGTTTATTATATCGATTCTTAATACAATTTTCACTGTCCTTTAAACCAAAAAGATCCCATATATCAAATTTACAATATTCTTTAGTAATTCCTCGTATTCTAACAATATTCCCTAGTTTAACCGTATCCAATTATCCACACTTTTTACTTTAACACTGATATATTTTAAACAAACTTTAAACGTTATTTCGTCATTTCCAAACAGCAAATCATAAATCTATTCCTACTTTCAGATTTTAACCTATCATAAACATTGCTTTATATTTACTATACATACCAATTATTTGGGAGAATTTATCCTTTATAAAGCTGGAATCACAGCTCGTAACCAGATCCTTGGAAACTGATAATAACAGCCCAGTAACAATCCTTATAAAGTTGGAAATCACGATTTGCAATGAATCCTTACAACTCAGATATTACTGTTTACCAGAACTTCTTTTAAGAAAACAATGAGTTCTTTTCCTTTAACCTGAACACTTGTCTGCTTCGTAAAATAAATTAGAAGGTTTATCAAAATAGATGCCATGAGTCACCAGACTCATGACACTACTCACCCCTTCAAGATTGGAAACCCAATCTTTAAAGAAGGGAAAATATCCCATAAAACACACAATAAAAAAAACGTTCAAATATAATATAAACAAGAGTAATAAACTAACCTAGTTTCCACTAGACGCCCTTCTCTCCTCAGCCCTCCTTTCATACTCCAATACCCTTTTCTGTACATTCGGGAGATCTGGCGCTGACCCTCTTGACCGTGTCATTGGCCGATGTTCAATCTCCGATCCTTGTTGGGTTCTTCCTTGTCCTTCCGATCTATCAGCCAACATCATTTGTTCAGGATCCTCACCAACTTCCCTTAGTTCCTCATGAATAGATCTGGAATTATAAAAAGGAATATTTAAATTACTTGTGAACATGATTTATTACCTGCATGATCCTCAATTCATGTACCGAGTTATACACTAGAACCTTCCCCTTCCTCTTTCAGTAGCCGTTCTGCAAATGTATACAATTGTGTAACCTGTCATTTGGAAAACCTTAACTCCCTTTCAACCCTGTAGTCGAATTCCGTATACTGAAGTGCATCCTCTGGTGCTGATCGACCCAATCCAATAAGTATCACTAGTGTTCTATAGGAGACGCATAGGATCACCTCTGTTTGTCGCCTTAGCTCTCCTAAAATACTCCGTTTGAGTCCCTGTATCTCTTATATATGGCCTTGTTATTACCAATGGGCCAACTGTAAAAGGTCCAATGTTCCTTTGGTTTCTGTGCCTACC
This sequence comes from Trachelipus rathkii, assembly GCA_015478945.1. NCBI lineage: Eukaryota > Metazoa > Arthropoda > Malacostraca > Isopoda > Trachelipodidae > Trachelipus > Trachelipus rathkii. The sequence goes on along the minus strand of JABUQX010101907.1, from coordinate 26,114 downwards.
CTTTCTTTTTCTTCCTGACTCTTTCTTGAAGGCATTACTATAACATGGATACCATACTTGGTGCTTCCCTATGTATCCTCTGTGTCATTTCAGCCTTGTATTCATTGTGTGGAATGGACTTCGCCCTTTTTCTTTTCCAAATACTGCCGGATAAATCTGGTGCGTGCTGCCTCATTTACCTTTCATGTGCATAGTGGACCCTCATAGTTTTACCTGACCCTCAACATCATATGTCATTCCACCAGCTATTACTTTGACAACCTTGAATGGCCCTTCATATCTTTCACCTAGTTTCTTTTCCAAGGACCGATCTGCCGAAATAATCTTCCTTTTGACCTTAACTCCTACTGCATAGGGGAGCCAGTTTGGATGTCCTTCCTTCCATTTGCTTTGCTCTTCCATAGAGATCGGCAACACCTTTCCCTCCTTGTGTGTTTGAGTTAGCAATTTCTCGGCTGGTGTCATTCCAAGTTCTGAGTGTTTTGTGTTATTATATATTATAACCACCCTGGGTAAGCAATCATCCCACTCCTGGTCCTTTGTCACTGTGTTCTTCAGGAACTCTGCAAACGTACGGTTTGTGCGCTCTACTGCCCCATTTGAAGACGGCTTATAAGGACTGCTGAATATGTGATCTATGTTATACCTTTTGAGCATGTCCCTAAACCTGTTACTTTTGAATTCCACCCCATTATCTGTTAACACCTTGTATGGAGGCCTCAAAAATGTTGGTAACATCTGATCCTCAAATGCCCCCGTGACACTTCTGGCTGACTTGTCCTTTAGTGGTTTGACTGAGACCCATTTGCTGCAATGGTCCACAGCCACTAGACAAGCAACATTTCCTCTCCTTGTTTTTGGCATAGCCATTACATCAATTGCTACCAACTCGAAAGGATTAGCAACTGTGATTTTCCAAACTGGTGGGAATATTACCTTATGATCTACCTTATTTAACTGACAAGTGGGACATGTCCTGCACACCTCCTGGATTATAGTATGACCTTTTGGATGCCATACATACCTTGCCATCAAGTCTGTTAGTTTTCCTTGTCCTATGTGTGCCATGTTTCGGTGTATTACTACACAAATACTGACCATCTGTTTAAACCCTATTACTGCACACAACTTGTCGTTCTTCATCCTTTTAACTAGTATAGCATCGTTCATTAATAAATCTTCTTTATATCTATAAAATTCCTTTAAAGACACATCCGTCTTAAGAATTTGTTTTTTGTTCTTAACCTTCTTCTTCAATTCCTTTATCACCTGAGATCTTTCCTGTAATGTCATTATTTCGTTTAAAGTTATGATATTGTTAATCCTATTATTATCACACGCTATTACATTATACACATTAACAAAAAAACCATCACTAACCTGATCCTCATCATCCCCATGTGCGATGATGCCTTCGCCAAAATCCAGAATCGCTTCTGTTTCCACCAAGTAATTCATTCCCAAAAGAAAACATGCCGGAATGAACCCATCCTTAACAACTACCAATGGTAATACTGTTTTCCTGTAGCGTGTATCTATCCTGATAGCTACTGCTGTGGTGCATTCAACAATTTTGGTGGTGATCCCATTTAATGTGATGTCCACACTCCATTTCCTCAAAATAAGTCCAAATGGTTCTAACTCCCTGATGACAGTTTCCTGGACCAAACTAATAACAGATCCTGTATCTAAAAAGGCACACCTAGATGTTTCGCCAATGGAAATGTCTTGCCATGCAACTCCTGATAACTTGTGGTTGCAACTTAACCGAGACTGGTGTCCTCTTTCCTTCATTAATAGATTTACCCCTAGTCCTTCTTCTGGTGGGTGTTCTAATAAGTTTTCTGCCTCACTTTCTTCACTATCCATAAATCCTTCATTTTCTTCCTCAGATGGTACCTCTTGTTCTTCGATTGATAATTCATCCACTATCGTATCATCCTTATTCATCCGGAACATACCATTATCTCTTAATGGGTTGAAATGGGTACCTCCTAATACCTGAATATGGATGTTTTTTATATCTTCTCGTTTCCTCGCTTTTGGTCCCATATACACAACTGAACAACAAGTCCCGTGATGCAGCCAGATCTTCAAGTTGAACTCATCACTAGCTGCCAGTAATACTTCTGGGATTGGTTCCCTTCCTGAAATACTGATGGTTCTTAAATATTTGAGTGATTTGGGTTGTTTATCCAACCCATACATCTTCCTGTTATTTATCAAAACTTCTAATAAGAATTTCCTTAATTCTTGGTGGTCCTTCTTCTGTAATTGTTCCCTTTTTAAAACTTCCTGCAAGCTTAAAAACAAGGAATCAGCACCTCCTGGCACCACCCTTATTACTTCTAGACCTCTTGGTAGGGCCTCTAAATTTATAACATCGATTTCTTCCTCTTGTTTCCTTTGACAACGAGACCATGTATCAGCAAAGATGTTTTCTTTTCCCGGAAAATAATGGATTTGAAAGCTGTACTCGCCTAAATCATCCAAGACACGAGCCAACTTACTGTCTACCAACTTCATTGTGTGGAGGTACACCAGTGGACGATGATCTGTATATAAGATAAACTCCTGACCTAACAAAAATGGACGGAAACTCTTGATTCCCCACCTGATAGCCAACAATTCCCGACCTATGGTGCTTCTTTCACATGCATCAAATGAATGAGAGTTATAAGCTATTACTCTTTTTTCATCCTCTTGTTGTTGACATAGACCTGCACCCATGCCAAAGCCACTGGCATCTACGTAAAGTTCTAATTTTGGGCTACCTTCTGTGAAATCCGGAAATGCCAGCTCTACAGATTCCTTCATCAGTTTCTTTAAGCTTTCAAAAGCCTGAATCCTTTCTTCTGTCCATTCGATCTTATCCTTTCTTTTCCCTCCTGTCAGAGCACTATGGGGCTACCAATCCTGAACAGTTTTTAATGAACTTTCGTTGAAAATTGATCATTCCTAGGTACCGCCTGAGTTCTCCTATGTTATTTGGCCTTTCTAACTTGTCCACCTATAAATTCTGGGAGCTTCCTTATTCCAGTCCTACTGAGAATATGTCCTAAAAATTTAATTTCCTTTTGAGCCCAGCTGCACTTGCTGATTTTAATTTTAACATTGGTTTCGGAGAACCGTTGTAAGACCTGTTCAATCAGCAATAGGTGTTCCTTAAAATCCTTTGATATAAGGAGGACATCATCCACTACCACCACCTTGTCTCGGCTGAATCCTGTTAGTATTCTCTGCATTTCCCTCTGGAATGCTGCTGGACCATTCTTTAACCCAAAACTCAATCTTTTGAATCTGTATTGGCCACTAACGGTAGAAAATGCAGTAAAATCCTTACTATCCTCTTCTAACTTCATCTGATAATATCCTTTGACCAAATCCAAACAGGAATAATATTTCGCCCCATGACATGAGTAGATTGTTTCTGAAATGTTGGCCATTGGGAACTTATCTGCTTCTGTTACTTTGTTTATGCGCCTATAATCTATGCATAGACGAAGTGTCCCATCCTTTTTCCTAACAGGCACCACTGGGGAGCTCCATTCAGCGGCACATGGCTCCGCAATATCCTTTAAACATAATTCCTGAACCTGTTTTTCAATTTCCTCATTCGTCCTTTGGTCAAATCTTCTTGCCCTTTGGTAGATTGGGGTATAATCGTGTAACCGAATCCTATATGGTGTCATTGATGTTGTTGTCACATCTGAGTCACTCTTGCTAAATACGTTTTTTTGCCTGTGTAATACTTCTATTATTTCCTTTCGTTGTTCCTGTGTTAATTCTTCCATGAATGTGATTTCCTTTTCTAATTTTTCCCTTGTCCATTCCTCCTCAATGGTTCCTTGTCTTCCTGTTCCCTGTACCAGTGTGTTTACCGTATATCCTCTATTGTCATATTTCTGGAGGGCCTCTTCATCCAATATTAAATGGGCTATTCCTATTTTTTCTTTTTTTCCAAATCTTATTTGTCCTGGTACAAGTTTCTTGATTAATATAGTGCCTTCTTTTGTATTCCATTTTACTAATCCTGGTAATATTTTAAATCGTTTATTATACCCTCTTCGGTTATTTTCTTCTCCTTCGATCAATAGTTCTTCTGGTTTCATGTCATAATACCTTCCTTCTCTGGGCTTAATCTGGTTTGAAATCCAAGTAGCCTTTACTGGAACCCAATCATTAATCGTAATTATTACTTCTTCTGTAGTATAAACTGGCAAGGATATCACAGTCCTTACACAATTCCCCGACTTCTCTGAAAAGTAAACTTGTTCCTTTGTGTCTTGGTCACCATACCTTGTGAAAGAACCATTTCCTACATCAATTTTAATTTTGTTCTGTATCAAAAATGGCATTCCTAAAATTGTGCCTTCTTTCAATCTTTCGACCACAATGAAATCTGCTGAACCATAATTTATGTCCTCAATTGAAATCCTTAATCTTGCTGTTTGATGGGATTCCACAACCATTTGAGGGTCACCTACTCCTCGTAACCTCATTACCTTTTCCGAAACTTCGGGATTCTGAATCCTTCTGAACTGTTCCTGACCTATAATACAGTACTGGGAACCTGAATCAATAATGGCTGTCATTTCAACATTATTTAATTTTATAACAAATTTCAACAAAGGAGTAATATTAATGCCTTGCTTACCTTCAACGGTTGTCCTACTGATAGCATGGTATATGCCAGTTGTTGAATTCACTGTGTTTGTTCCTCTCCCTTTGGGTGTTCGTTGTGGTAAGGCATTCCTATTTTCCTGAGGTTTCCTGCTTATAAACTCCTCTGCTTCTGGATCCAATACTGTATCACCTTGAATAGCCGGGCTGGTTAGTAAACAGTGGTCTATTTTGCGGTTTCGCTCCTGCTCGTTCCCGGGGTCGGCGGAGCTACCTCGTTTCCCGAAGTTGCCTGTTTTTGTTCCTTTTTCCATGCTTCTACCCGTTCTCTTAGTGGACAAGTATCCCTCCAATGCCCTATACTATCGCATAGAAAGCATCTTTTTTCTAAGGGTCTCCCAATATTTTGCTCTTGTCTGCCCATGTTCTGTTGATCTTGTCTTCTGTAACCTTGTTCCTGTTGTCTGGACCCTCTTCTGAATCCACATTCCGCAGTCCGATGTTCATTACTCCCACATCCCAGGCACCACCCATTATATTTTCGACATTCTCTTTTAAAATGTCCTACCCTGTTGCACCAGTAACATCTTTTTACCTCAGTATTATATCTTTCATTATTTTGCCTGGTGTATTCCCTTGTATTCGTTTTCTGCTGATACACCGGCCTTCCATAGCGCACTTTTTCTGCGTATGTCCCTTTTGTGTTTTGTTCTCCATTTAGTGTAGCCCATATTGGTATTCCTTCATCCTTTGATTCCTCCTCCTGATCATCCAGGTCATCCTCCTCCTGCGCCCAGTTTAGCATATCTTTCCATCTTATTTTAAGGCTTTCTTTCTCATTTCCCATCCTTATTCTAAATCTCCTTGCCATCTTTTTCGGGAGACAATTCAAAAATTGTTTCTTTAATATTTGTTTGTCCCTATCTTCCTCTTTAGTGGCTGCCTCGTACAGATCTGGATTTACATTTTTCCCAAATTCAGCCACTTTTTCTTTCCGCATCTCTAACCTCCAAAACTCTTTTTGCAAATCTATCTGCTCGGTTTCTTTTTCCTCCTTGCACCAGCTTTTTAATCTAGCCACTATGGTGGTATATTTGACCTTAGCCCTGTATATACTATAGTATGTCCTTAATACTGGACCTTCTAAGAAATTTCTAAGTTCCACTGCCCAACGACTTTTGTCCTTACCTAATTGTTCCTTTGCGTATCGTTCATAATCTTCTATAAACGCCTCAAACTTTTGAACTTTTTCTTTCCCATACTTTAAAGGTTTCACAGCCTTTATATTACTCCTCCTAAATGATTTCATCACCTCCACCATCTCACCGGCCAAAACAATAAATATCTTACTCACTGCTTTAGTATGTTCCACACCTGATTCTTCCAATTCTATTAACCTTTTGAGCCATTTTTTTCCTCCCTGGTCCACTTCACTCTCAGCTTCTTCTATTTCATCTTCCGCTGTAGAACTTCCATCGTAGGTGTATTTTCTTTCCGCCCTCCTTCTCCTTTTCTTATTCTTCTTCTTCGGCCTGTTGGTACTGTGCTCATTTGTTACATCAAATGGGTCACTTGTTGCCCTCTCTGAGCTACTTTCCTCATCTGTTTCATACCGTGGTGTCTTCTTTGGGATGTTCCTTTGTTTGATGCTTTGATCATGGGTCAGCCTCCAATTTTGGTAAGCCTGATCCTCGATTCTTACTCTATTTTTTATGTTAAGACCTCCTTTAGGATCAGTCTTTTGTCCTGTCTGGGTAACTTCTGTTACCTCACTCTTCTGTGCTGTGACTATCGGTTCCTCCTCTGTACGTGTGGGTCCTTTCTTACTTTTCAACACCTGAAATATTCCCTCTAATACCGTCAACATTCGATCAGTATCCAAGTTTTCATCTTTTGTTATGGCAACTTGGAATCTTTCCAAGTGCCCAATTGCGCTTACTTCTTCGGTTGGCTGCTTAGTCTCCTCCATGTTAACTCTATCACCTTGCTCCTTATCTGAATTTCCCATTTTAAATAAAAAGGAAAAAAAATAAGTATTGACAACCAACACAAAAAAAAATGCCTATATATATATATATATATATATATATATATATATATATATATAATATATATATAATATATATATATATATATATATATATATAATATATATATATATATATATATATATATATATATATATATATATATATATATATATATATATATATATAAAAAAAATACCCTTTATTTCTCCAACTGGAGTAAGAAAATACAAAAATTCTCCTTATGTGTTCTCTTATAAGCTTCTTACTGATCTGGAATTCTTAATCTGCTATTATCGACAGTGAAAATTTCTACGAAGAGGGAAATAATCGTCCTTTCTCCTTACAATTGTCAGTACCCTGGACAAAAGAAAAAAATCACGGCCAGAAATATATTCAAAAAACAAGAAAAGAAGAAAAAAAAATTTCGTTTTTAAACTTCCTCAATATTTGATCAGAAATCCTTTCCTCTTCCTCTCCAAAACAAGAAACCAACAAAACTTATTAAATTCTATTATTTTCAAAAAAAAAAAAAATTCGATATGTTACCAAAAAAAGAACAATACCCTATATATATATTATATTTAATTATTTTTCCTTTTAAATCAAAACAAAACCAACAACAGAATGTCTCTTACCTTTATTAATTCCCTTATTGTCCTCCCTTCGTTCACCACCAGTGATTTGTCCTCTTGTAAATTTTTGTACGAGCCACCAGTATAACGATAAACGTCTTGATCCACCTCCTAAATGATAAACTGTGCGACCTTTGAGACAGTATGGGAGGCAAAAGTTGCGTTCCTTTACAGAGGACTTTTCCTGTTACGGTGACAATAAGAGATAAAGGGATTGAAAAGACACGAAAGTTGATTTTTCTTATATATAATAATAATATGAATGATTAAGTATTTTCCAAATATTATTCCTACCTACCTATGGCTGTTTTTAACTTTAATTTACAAATAACCTATTACTAACCTAAGCTAAATGTTATACCAATTTATTTCGACACAAATATATACAGTACAATATAACCCCGGGTTATGTTTATTTATTTACAAATTCGGTTTAAGTCATTTACAAAAGGTAAAAGAGCAATACTTCCTTTATAAACGTCGTTATTCAGACGAATGATCCTTCGGAAGGTGCTCCCTACTCCTTTGAATAAACTGATCCAATTTTACAAACGGCCTGTGTGACCTTTCGACCTTCGGAATCTTCCGTAGCCTGTTTTTAGCCTTCAGTAGCTAACCTAAGGTTAACCTGGACCTTCAAATTTGGCTGGCAACTTAGTTGATCAATAATTTCAGCCTTGGCCTTAATATCCAGTCGTGACTTTATTTAAACTCAACCTTGCGTCTGAGTCCAATCAAAAATCCAATCTTTAAGTTTGGTCCTAAACTCAACTTTGAACTTGGTTCCAAAACTCGGGTCTGATCCTGGCCCCAAACTCGTCTCCCTGAAATTATGAAATAACCAACTATTAATTATTGCCTTCTATTAATAGTATTAAATAAATAACTAAATGACGCCAATAACTAGTCACGCCATCAGAATTAATAATAATAATAATAATAATAATAATAATAATAATAATAATAATAATAATAATAATAATAATAATAATAATAATAATAATAATAATACCCCCCCAAAACCTTGCGTACATAATATTTATACTCCGCGGATAAATAATTTAATAAAACCTAGTACTCGCTTCATTCATTTCAATAATATTAATAACCTAGGACAATAATATAATAGACACTAGTTTACTCATAGCCCCTAAATATAATAATGAAGATAACGATAACGATACTAATAATAATAATAATAATAATAATAATAATAATAATAATAATAATAATAATAATAATAATAATAATAATAATAATAATAATAATAATAATAATATAATCTGATTTTAACCTATACCTTCGTCCGTAACTATAACCTAAATTGTG
>JABUQX010101907.1:2500-5000 GCA_015478945.1 Trachelipus rathkii | reverse complement strand
ATCTGTATATATATATATAATATATATATATAATATATTGTAAATATCAAAATAATTTTTTAACTGTAAATTAAAAACTAAGAATTATATAAAATATATTAGAACTTTTGAAAAAAAAACATAAATTAAATTTAAAAATTATAAAATATAATTTTTAAATAACTATATATTCAAATTTAAAATTTTGAAATGTTTTATTGAAACAATAATAATATTAAATAATAATATCTGATAATATTAATAATACTAATAATAGTAATAATAATGGTAATAACAGTAAAAAAAATAACAATTATTATAATAATAATAATAATAATAATAAATAATATGTGACAATCTCATCCAAAATCATAATAATAATAATAATAATAATAATAATAATAATAATAATAATAATAATAATAATAATAATAATAATAATAATAATAATAATAACATAATAATAGATAAGTCATTTAACCCACATACTCAGAAACAAAAGTATGACCTTATGTAACCATTTCAAGATTTAAAAAATGCTTCATTTCTTTCACAAAAGAAAGTAAGCAGGTACTTCAGTACTTACAGTATAATATTGCAAATATATAAGCATTAAGTAATTAAATTGACGCTGAAATAACACATTTTAAACAAACAAATAATGGAAGAATATATATATATATATATATATATATATATATATATATATACCATATATATATATATATATATATATATATGCTATATATATATATATATATATATATATATATATATATACTCTCCATAATAACTATATATAACCAACACATAATCTCCTATACATATACCACACATACTTTATATATATATATATATATATATATATATATTTATACCCGTATATTTAATATATATATAATATATATATATATATATATATATATATATATATATGTATATATATATATGTTATATCTTATATATATATATATATATATATCTATATATATATATATATATATATATATATATATATATATATTTTTAATAATAATATATATATATATATATATATATATATATATATATATATATATATATATATTAATATTATATGCTCCTATATACATAACTACTATCTATATATATGCTCTATCTCTTTATACTCTATCTTCTATATATATACTATCTCTTCTCTATATATGTATGAGTCAAAGAGTACCTGACTTCGTAGTTAAAATTATAATCTTCATAAAAGGAAACTTCATTGGAAAAACTTATTTATCTGTGTAGAAACAAAATAATAATAATAATAATAATAATAATAATAATAATAATAATAATAATAATAATAATAATAATAATAATAATAATAATAATAATAATAATAATAATATTAACTGAACAATAGCAACCATAATAATAATAATAATATAATAATAGCAACAATAGCAACCATAATAATAATAATAATAATAATAATAATAATAATAATAATAATAATCAATAATAATAATAATAATAATAATAATAATAATAATAATAATAAATAATATATATTAACAATAAATATAATGATCAAATTTTATGCCTGTAGAACTTATTTAAAAGATAGAGAATGAAGAGGGTAATACCAATCCAAATAATAATAATAATAATAACAATCAATATCAATAATAATAAGTCATTATAATAATAATAACAATAATAATCAAATCAAATCAAATCAAAATGCCTTTTTCATAAAATAAACAATTTAAATCGTTATTAACTCTAACATACAGTTATAATATTTTGTTGTAGTATAATACAATGCTTAAGTATTTATACATTTTGAAAGGGGGCTATATACTAATCGCAACACAATGTTGTGTCGTTGGAGCCCCAAAATAATATAATTAGTCTATAATTATATTTAAGTTATTGGATTTAAGGATTGAGCTTAATGTAATCCCAAATCCAATATTATAGATTAGAACATAATATATATATATATATATATATATATATATATATATATATATATATGTATATATATATATATATATATATATATACTATATATATATGAAAAGACCCATATTCAGTTGCAGTTGGAATTATAGTTAGTTAGAATTGGTTCCATCTAAGACAGTGAAATGGTCTGAATATCCAGACGAAACTATTTATGGGATGTTTAAAAATTTTAATGTATGAAATAGGATTTTAAAGTGATGTGTAAGATTAAAAAATTAAAAATGTATACGTTTATAATTCCATCTGCAACTAAGGGTCTTTTCAATATGTATAATAATATATATCATATATATATATATATCTTTCTATAATAATATATGTATGTATATATATACTATAATAATAATAACTAATAATATGTAATAATAATAATAATATAATAATAATAATAATATATATATATATATATATATAATAATAATAATATAATAATATATATAATAATATACTGGGACGGAAGGCAACTTGTATTCCTGATATATATAAATATATATATATATACCCTCTCTCAATATATAATAAT
>JABUQX010101906.1:20000-35069 GCA_015478945.1 Trachelipus rathkii | reverse complement strand
TATACTATGAGTCATTTCATTTTTTATTTCAGTCTCAGAAATAGCAAAAGGAATTTCTTCCTTTCTACGATTGATTCCGTTTGTTAGAAGAATGAAAGTTTCTTTAATTAAAAACATTTTCCGCACCTAAAGACTGTAACTCATTAAAACTAATCTAATATATTTCTTACTTATACTTTTTAATTTATTAAATTTTGTAAAATTATGGTATGTAAGAAGAAAAAGCCAGAGTGCTGAATATAAACATTTTATTTTACATATATTTGTACGAAATTTTTATTAAAAACATTAACTTAATACCTTAAAGCAGTAAAGCAGGTAAATCAATAGAGGTGTGACCTAACACCTAAGGGATTAGTATGCTTTTGTTATTACTGTTTTTACTGCTTTAACTTCCATATGTTTTACTGCTTTTAAACTCATAATTTATTAAAATTTACATTACCTTTACAAGCAGTAAATCAGTAAATCAATAGAGGTGTTACATAGCAACAGGGGTTAGTATGCTTTTGTTTGTACTGACTTTACTGCTTTAATTTAGTGAGAATCCCTTTAAATCATATGTTTTGATTTACTGTTAACTCATATATTTATTAACCTCTAACATACCTTAAAGCCAGTCAATCGAAATCAATGAGTATGTTTACATGCAACAAGGGGATTAGTATGCTTTTTTTTTCTGTATTTATGCGACTAAAGTGTCTCACTGCTTATAACTACATATTTAATTAACGTTACATACCTTAAAGCAGTAAATCAGTAAATTCAATCACCCAACCTACACTAAGGGATTAGTAATCCTGTGTTTTATGCTTTACTGCTTTACTCATGTGTTACTGCTTTAACTCATGTTTTTACTGCTTTAACTCATATGTTTTTACTGCTTTTTGACTCACATATTTATTAACATTACATACCTTAAGCAGTAAATCAGTATCAATAGAGGCGTTACATAACAACAAGGGGATAAGTAGTATGCTTTTGTTTTTACTGTTTTACTGCCTTTAAGTTCATGTTTTACTGCTTTGAACTCATGTTTTACTGCTTAAACTCTATAGCTGTTTTTACTGCGATCCTTAACTCATGCTTCTACTGGTTAATAAGTTAAAAACGGAAAATATTTTTCAGGTAATTTATGTAACATTACTGTTTTCTTTATTCTTTTTATTTTATTTATATTTTACTGGTTCTTATTATATGTTTATTCTTTGTTATTATTGTATTATTATATTAGGTGTTATTATATTTAGTTTATTTTTTTTTATAAACACACATACACCACACACACGACACACAACACACACACCATCAACACTTCGTTACAATAAAGTAAGCAATAACGTATATTTTTCATGAAAAACTTTTGTATTTACTTTCTTACCTATACGGAGTGTAATATTTGTATGCACATACAATCTATGATTTAGAGCACACATACACAGCTCAACATACACACACCCGTAGCAGCAACAGCAGCACACACGCCCATCACATCATTACACCACGATAACGTATTAGATTTAGTAAACATTTTAGGTTTATTAAACACGCCGGACCACTTCTACTATTACTCCATTCAAAGTATATCAAAAGTATTTCCAGAGTTTGCTTAAAACTATCGTCTATATAATCATTCATTACTTTCGACACGCACAGATTTAATATTAACGTGCTTAATACTTGTTGGTTTATAAATTTTATAACTATCAATTTTAATAATAACTTTGTGACGAACATTTTATGTAAATTCTTATTAAAAAACTATATTTACGTACCTTAAAGCAATAAAATCAGTAAATCAGTACGGCCAGCCCCTAGCAACCCTTACCACCAAGGCTATGCCACGTTCTGTCTATTGACTTACTGCGTTAACAATATCTTTAGCACCTGTAATCAAGATATACAAACGCACCTCATACACACGGATAAATTCGTTCTCTGCTTAAATAATGTATTGTTATTTAAATCCATTCTAAGGTTTTATGACCTTTGAAAATATATAATCCAAAGTAGTCATGTTAATCACATGTCATCTCGTAAGTGGTTAAAACATAATCACCGCCGTGCCAAAAGCTTTTTGAAATAATCCGGATTTTCTTTATTATTTTATTATTAATGATCTTCGTACATTGACAACCCATCACGAGAAAACACAACAGACCCGCACATCCTGTACAGATGTACGAACGACTGACCCATCCTCTCTGGATAGTAGTATGGTGTTGAACATAACTACTTTAGGCCATATTTTAGGGATAATCCTTTTTGGTATCCCGGGGCCGATTTAGGCCTAATTCCAGTCAAAACCTATATTTTCAAAACGGTGACCTGTTTTCTGTAAATGTGGGGGTGCCCTAACTACGTTAGCCTAAATTTAGGCCTAAAATTTAGGATAAGCCTTTTGTATCCCAGGGCTCGATTTTTAAGCCTAATTACCAGGTCAAGGTTCAATTCCAGTATAATACAAGAATTCGCAGAATCAAGCTTTATCTATATGTTTATTTAAATATAAGTTTCAGAAACTAAAACATTGTGATCGGTAGATCTTTAAGCAGGTAAGGAAGGAAATGTTTACCTTTCTTTGGATTGGACGGAGTAATCCTTATCCTATATGACCTCCTCGTAATGTGATTGGTCGAAGAATTAATTGGTTTATCCTTTTTGAGTTTTAGGTATGTAAACAACATGTTTTTTCATATCCTGACCTATTTACCTGTGATTTGGATGAAAATTAATTTGAGGCATGCGGTGTTTATAGACCCAAAACTCATTTTAAAAATCATAACTCGTTTTGGCTCTTTATAGCTATGCTACAAGTTCTTCTGATGTAATAATGAAAAGTGTTCTATTACTTCACTAAAAGTTTAGATCATGATTACCACCTTAACATGCTATTACTCCAATACAAGACATTGTTCCAGTGTGGACTCAGATCCAGGAGATAGGTGTTTCATTCCTATATAAAAAGAAAACCGATGGATTTGAATTTTTCAAGTGTACTACCCAATCACCTAACACCTCTATTGATTTACTATTTCATGAGCCACGCAATGACATTAACTTTGTATATGTAACACTTATACACAAAGAGTGATCTTATCAATACTTAACCAAGACCTTTTCAGGCCTTTAACTTGGACCAGAAACAGTTACTTAGCCTGTGCGAAGGATAACCAGCGATAAAGCAAGCTTACTCTAGCATTTATCATAAACATCAAAAATAATCAGTTTGGAAGTTAGATTATGGGAGAGAAATTATGAAACAACAGTATTTGAACCTACATCTCATTTGGATTCTACATTCAGGCCTACGCAGGTGAAATATATGTAGAGGTGCCACGTAGCGAAGTTAAGTGCAGCTGAAGAAGAATATGTGTTAATTTAATTACGTGAACGCGTAATTCATTAATTGTTTACGAATGAAAGTACTACGCAAAAATTTACCCGCGAAATACCCTGATCGATGACCTCGCCCATCTTTCGATCGCTTCCTAAGTTCTATAGACGTACAAGCAAATTTCATTTTATCGACTTAGAAAACATTGGCAAGAAAGTTTTTATGCAGGTGACCCCGAATTTAAATATAGTTTTATTGAGGGGGGAACTTTATTACGTATCGTGTTTTTACTGAACGGTATTACTGAAACATACGGAAACTACCATCGAGGTAATGATAGAAATGGATATGGCATATTTTGACAAAAGATTTAGAGATATTTTAATATAAAAGAATCATAAACATTATGTGTAAAATGTATTGGATGTTATAATATAATATTCCTGTATTATATTAAATGTCAACCTTATATTATATATATATATATATTTATATATATATTTAATATATTATAACTATATAATATATATTAGAATTATATTTATATATATGTATATTATTATATACTAATATATATTTATATATATATATATATAAATATATAGGATCCTTTGAAACTACAATGTTAAAGCAACACGTTTTTAAATTCTAATATAAGTAAAAAGATCAGAATCCTATTTTTTACGTTTCTTAAATAAAATATTTACATGCATGTGCTAAGGAGAGTTTAAATTTTCTAATCACAGGTAACGCCCAGGATATGAAAAAAACATGTTTTTTACTAACTAAATAAACCAAAGCGATAAAAATAATTCTCCGACCAATCACATTACGAGGTCATATAGGGATAAGGATTACTCCGTCCACTCACAAGGAAAGGTAAACATTTCCTTTCTTACCTGCTTAAAAGGATCTTAACGATCCAAATCATTCAGAATGGAAAAGTATATTTTTAAAGTTTATCCATTGATTCTCGATTCTTGCCTATACTGGAATTACCTTCTTGACCTCGTATCTAGGCTTAAATCAGCCTGGATACAAAAAGGCTGTATCCCTAAATTAGGGCCTAAAGTTTAGGCCCTAACGATAGTTATCTGCACCAATTTTTTACCAGAATCGAAGGTCAGTTTGAAACTATATTTTGACCTGGATTAGGCCTAAATCGCCCCGGGATACAAAAAGGATTATCCAAATTTTAGGCCTAAAGTAGTATTTTCAACACATTTTACAGGAGAGAGGTCAGTTTCGTATTTGTAAGGAGTGCGGGGTTGTTGTGTTTTCTGGTGATGGATTGTCAATGTACAATCAGAGTAATAATTAAAATATAATTTTAACAGAAATCCCGACATTACTTTAAAAATCTTTGAAATATTTTTCAGTTACATTACATTAAAAATAAATGTACGTGACATAATGTATATTTTTAATTTAAAAAACCTTAAGAATGATTTCAATAACATTACATGTTACTGTTGGCAGAGAAGAACTTAGTTTTGTTATTTTTATAGATACTATTCAGGGTTAAAAGATGATGTAAAGCAGTAAGTCAATAGAACAAAAACGTGCCCATGAGCTTGTGTGTAGAGGCCGCGGTGCTAAAGGGTCTGGGCCTTGACTGATTTACTGATTATATCTGCTTTTTGAGGGGTAGTTATAACGAGAAATGGATAGTTTTTAATAAACACATTTTAGGTAAAAAGTATCTATAAAACTGAACTAGTTATAAAATTTCAATTTTAAACAAAACAGTATTAACAGTTACATTAATAACATTCTTGTTCAAAATTCATGATTGTTTATGTATAGAAGTTTTAAGACAACTTTGAAATAATTTTAGTTATATTTGAATGAGTAATTAAAACATAAATGTGATTGTTACAACATAATAATTTTAATAAATTATACTGTTATGTGCTGTAACGTGTGTGGGCGTGTATTGATGTATGTATGGTGTTTCGTGTTCCGAAGCCCACGTGTGTGCGGCAGCGTCGCGTACATTGTTATGTGCTGCTGCTACACATGAATATTAACACATACTAGAACTGAAAAGTAAGCAGAATAACGACTAAGCAACTTATAATAAATAAAAATAAAATGATTTTAAAAAATTATACGTATACTGTATAAGTGTAAGATGTTAGTGCACCACAGTTCCCTCCTGTATTACCGATACGACCGTGCACAAATACTGGCTGTTGTGTGTGCGGTGTGTGTGTGCTGGTGTGTGTGTGTATATAGTGCTTACTAAATCAACAATAGCATGAACAGTGACTAAATAACACTACAGATAATAAGTTAAATAATAACAAAATAAATAATAATAAGTACAATAAAAATAAAATAAAAAAAGATTAAAAGAAAATAATACATTAAATATATGAGTTAAAGCATGTTTAAAGCATGAGTTTAGCGTGCTCAAAGAGACCCATGAAGTCATAGAGCAAAAGGCGATGAGTTAAAGCAGTAAAATATGAGGTTAAAGCAAGGTTAAAACATGAGGATGAGGAAAAACTCTTAATGAAATTAAATTCAGTAACAAGTAAAACAAATAATAAATTCTAATCCCCTTGTTGTTCTAACACCTCTATGTGATTTACTAAATTTACTGCTGTAAAGGCATGTTAATGGTTAATAAATCATGTGAGTTAAGCAGGTAAAACATATGAGTTTAAACCAGCTAAAAACAATTGAGTATCTAGAGCCGAGAAAACCATTGATTAAAGCAGTAGCAGGTAAAACAAAAGTCCATTTTCCTTGTGTTATGTATAACCCTCATTGATTTACTGAGTTACTGCTTAGGGTATGTAATGTTAATAAAATGTGAGTTTAAAGCAGTTAAAACATATTCAGTTAAAGAAGTTTATAACACGCGGGTGAGAGAACAGAAACAGAGATAAAGACGATGACGATATATTCCGATAATATGTTTAGCCTATGTAAACCTCTTATTGATTTCTGATTTTACGCTCATAAAGTTATGTAAATGTGTTAATTAAGTAGAATATAGAAGTATTAAGCAAAAAGTAAAATCATATGAGTATAGAAAGCAGTTAAGACATGAAAAGTTAAACAGTACAGAGCAGTAAAGCAAAAGCATATAGACCCCTTGTTGCTATGTAACACGTCTAAATACTGATGTACTGTTTTAAGGTCAGGTATTAATAATAAAATATTAGTTAAATAGTTAAGCATGTTATAAAAGGAATAAAACTATACAAGCATAACGCAAGGTAAACTAAAAAAGCGATACTTAAATCCCTAAATAGTTAGGTAAACACAAACACCATTTTTGGCATATTTTTCTAAACATGGTATTCATATTGGTGATTTAAATGATTTTTTTTAATAAAAATTATCGTTACCAATGGTGGCCATATCAAATGTTTAAAGTATTACTGCTCCCTCTCAAATTTTAGGAACTATCTAAAAAAATGTTTTTTAACATCTTAGTTAAATGTCGACCAATAAATACTCCACACACCAAGTATATAAAAAAGAAGAAAAATACAATGTTCTAATGAAAACCATTAAAGAAAAACTTTCTTACTTATAGTATTTAATTAAAAAAAAATGTTTAAAGATATGAGATGCTAACTTAAAGAGATAATGGTACGTTCCATATGAATAAGGATGATTATATTGAAAAAGGAAAATAAAAATCTCTTTGAAGCATGGACGTCCTAGATGTGAAATTAAATTTTTCTATCTGTGTAAATTAATAGATAATTATATTTTTATCCTACGCGAGATAGAATTATTGATGTCCTGCGTAGTGACGCTACGCGGCTGGACTTAGCGCTATATAGGATAGATGAACGTTCAGAAAATATTGCAGCCTGCCGGTCAGTACACGCGGGTCAGTCGAATAGGTACCGAAATAAATCGCATGCATATATATGAGCAGATATAGGACCGCGGCGTATTCATAGGTTATCGCACACTTATACATAGAGTCGTATATAGTTGTCTATATATAATTAACGGTATATATAAGTAAGTCATAGTACCTTCTATAAATAATCTGACGAGTATACTATTAGATATAGGTACGCAATTAGCGTCACGCCCTGTTATAGGGTATCGCTTTAATGAAATAGTGGATAAGTAATTCATTATAAATATTTCATCACCCGAAGTAAAACAGATAAAATATTAGATAAACATTGTCGCGTATGATGGGAATATAATAGAAGAGGCTAGAATAAAGGATAGATAATAATGTATAATGCAATGCTTCATATGGTAATAAATTCCATCAATAGTTGAATAAGGCATTCAATGCTGATATGTGACATTAATCATAATTGTACTTGATAAAGGCATCAAAGCTTGTATATAGGCATCAAAGTATGAGTATCAACGTTCAAGACAGTGGAGATTGATAAATCTGCATTCTATCAATTGACTACTCAATGAGGCATTCACAAGGTTTATAGAGATTCTATTCTACTATAAAAAATTGCTAAAATAGGATCCTGCCACATCAAACATATCCCGCCGCGCCCCTCTGGGTTTTAGCCTATAAGATATCTTATTTAAGTATAAGGCAAGTATGGTGATAGGTAAGCTGTGGTGTGAGATGTAAGTACAGTGTGAGTGGGGGTGCTCCGCGCTCTTAACAGTGGCTCTTATGATGCTATAGTATGTAAACTGCCTATAATCTCAGTGTCTTACGTGACTAGCAATCGGATCGCTTACAAGTGCCTCTTAAGTTGCTGTGGTCTACAAGTGTGTCCTGGATGGCTTTCTCATGGCACTCTTCATAATTTAAGTTCCTAAAATTATACTAAATCTTTCTCAACTCTCAGAGCAGGCAAGAGATATATTACGATTTTTAAAGTTTATGGAACATTGTTAACGTTACCCAAAGTTTGTCGGATATGCGGTATAAGTAGTATAGATCCTTCGACTCTTTTTGATGCTGAAGACCAGGCTCTGCGTATTACTTGCGAGTCAGCTGTAAAAGCTGTCCGTCAAATATTCTAGAACCTTTCCATATACTCTAAATTGTCTATAGTAGGTTTCTGTAATACATAATGAGAGTTCGGATGTAAAGTGGTGTATTGTAGTGTGAATGGGTATTTAAGTATAGTGTCATATTAGTCTTCACTTACAATCATTGTTCAGTACTGTGCTGATTCTATTTCTTGCTATGTTTGATATCTTCGTTTGCATGCAAACTTTCTTGAACAAAGTACATAGGTACATATCTTGACGACAAGTTATGACAGAATATTAGGTCTGGTTGTGATTAAATTGATAATCTACATATAATCTTAATTAACCCTGATAAGATAGAATTAAAGTTAAGCGAGCAGTGCAGCTCGTGAGGTCGACCGAATTACCGTATTGTCTCTCAAAAGAGAATATTCAATTACTTCCATCACCACTACTGGTACTGCATTCTCAACATTTATTCCATCATAGATGATATATTTACAACTTTTTGAATAAAGCGCCTATGGGAAGTTACGATCATACCGGGGATATAAATCGCAATTATGCAATACATAAGAGTGCAGGGAAAAAACAAAACTCTGAAGGTCTAGTGCCCTCCACAATTGTGGTGCATTTTTTGTGTGGACAGGCGCTGAGTTACTAGGAAATAATAGGTGTATTGAAATGAAGGCAATGGAGAACGTCACCAATCTCCCAGCGTGGCCAGTCTCAGCAATCATGTAGCGTCGGACCACGACTTTCAAAGATGTACCTGTATAGCTTCCAACTCTGCAACTCTACTCTTGAAAGGCATATATTCACCATCTTCTCCACTGCCAACTTTCGACCTGCTTGGAATACTCCGACTTGTGCCGGCACTCATTGGCGTAGCTCACTTGGCCACTTTCGACATATCTACGACCCACTCCCCACCTCCTTTGGCTCACACTAGGCACTCAACGCATGCAACTCCCAGATCTCTCCGACTGTCCGAATCACTTCCTACTATGTCAAAAACCTAACTCACGAACTCCCTCGGAAGCAATCCGCCTCGCATAGACTGACCTCTACTGGTGCCATTGACTTGCGAACTCGCCTACTCAAGTTGACACAATCACATAACCATACATCTTCAGGTCTGCAGTACCACCACTAGACGTTAGGACATACCAAACAGTAGTATTAGCTTCGTGATACTCGAGGAAATACCAAAATATCAAAAGCGATAGATCGCAACCCGATAGAATAGGTTAATACGTTGAGCCAATCAAAATATGCAGGCTATGAATGCGCATCCGGTGGACGACCGCATGCAGTTAGCCGAAACTAGTGGTGACGGGATAGCAATTATGAAGCCTTGTGGCGAATTTAACTAGCATTGCAGGCCAAGTCCAAAAAAGCCACGCATTGTGGGGGCAGTCAAAGATTGAATAGCGACGAAATGAGAAGCATACAAAGATAAGAAACATATATCAGAGAGGTGCGAATCAAACAATTTCAGTGACGCGATAGAGGACAAATCCCATTGAAATGAGTTTTGACGCGTCAAAAATTTGGGAGCTGCCTCGGAAACTTAGCCGACGTGCGAGTGAACGCGGATGACCCCAAAAATTAGAAGAAGATTACTGCTTATCAGCTCGAATATTAGGTGTGCGCTCCCTGTCACATCGAGGTAAAACTCATCGGGGAATTCGAATTTTATAGTTTAAACACTCAGAGGATTCTGCGTAAATCACAGGATGAGGCCACAACCCGAAAAAATGTCACGAAATGGTATCAGAGGAGCCAAACGGTATACAGTGAATCTGGTCAAAACCCAACACATGGCGCAATATTTAAAACAAAAGAATAGACCAAGATCCGGGGTATTATGACTTTAAATTGCCAAGGTCGAGTAATAATATATTTAGAATATCTGAGTATTTTTAACGTAGAAGCACTGCTAAATGATTAAATAAGTATGCTAGAAATGTAACGATGGCAATGTAAAAAGATTACTTACTTTCCATTTATTATAAGTAAACTAGGTAAAATGTGTATGCATATAAAGTGGAAATAGATTGTTTTATAAGTTAGATAGTGCTGTGTAGAGTATAGATTATTATTCTTTTGAATAATCAAATTATTATAAGGACCCCAGATAATCATGTATCATTTTATGAATATCAGTGATGTTGTGTGACCTGTGTGGTTTGGTTGCTGTTAGATGATGTGGTGTGTCTGTAGGTAATAGAAATTAGATAGTGTTTAGTAGTTAGTTACAAAGGTTAGGAATAAAATCCATACTATGTCCGATAATAATATCAAAATTATAATAGGACAAACGAATAAATATAGATTTACAGGATAAGTTGTGGCACATCGAAGTAAATAAGTGATAGTATGCATTAAAAAAAAATTAAGAGCTATTAGAAAATGGTACTAGTGCCTTCGTATTTACTCCCTTGTCCAGAGGCAAAAAGGTATACAAAAGAGAATAAGCTACGTAAAAATATATCATAAATTGTATATCATAACAAGGTATAAGACAAATTCAAAATTTAAAAAGATCAATAAAAGCACTACTAAATAGTAATAAATGAATCAGATATAATAAGATTACCAATTCGTGGGACTAAATAAATAATTAAACCACTCAATTGGGAAGAGTAACATTCAATTAAAGGTTGAATTATTAAGAAGAAAAATAAATTTGAAATCCGAATAAATAAATAATATAAATGAATAGAATGGATACGATAACAACGTTAGGAGAAATTCTATGGCGCAACAGTTAGTTGTATGGCGTGCAACCCCACTTTCTTCGCCAGGAATGGTTGCAAAAAATAAATTATAATGTTTGTTAGCAAAACCGTAAAGAAGTATGGCAGGGTGTCGGGTTTGTTCAAAATAAAAATATATCGGCGTTGAACACCAAACAAATTTTAGGAGTAGCGCGAAGGGACATAGACATCTCCCGAGAACTGTAGAATACTATTAGAACTAGGGCAAGTGACCAGAGACTTCAAAGAATATTCTGGAGGGATTTTACGTACAAACACTATTCGCCTTAGACGGAACAACGGAAAAGGAAATTGCACAAACCAAAGTCGTACTCAAGGTTCGAAAAAATTAAAGTTCGAAGGTCAGTGTAAAAAAGCCTGGCTCACAGTATGGCCTCAAAAAAAAGACAACAGATACAGGGCACGTGCTGTGCCAAATAATTTGGGCGTCAAAGAAAAAAGTGGCCATGGAGTGTTTGTGTTGTGACCCATAAATTGTCGCTTAGTGTAGCGACCGTGATGGAGACGACAAGGTAAATTAAATGTCCCATGTCTATCACAATATAATTGTTTCCAAGCGTCTAGAGTGAGAATGCCGGATAGATTCTTTATAGCGCGTACACTGTTTAGATCGCCGGACAATCACTCCTCCTGCTACAATACTGTTACTGCGTTATCCGGTGCAGGGTGTTGTTGACTACTAATAAGTTAAATATAATATTATAATACATAGAAATATAATATATATTAGAATATATTACTATTATATTATAATAGAATATTTGATCTTATATTAGATTATATATTAAATACTTAATATCATATATAGAAGATATATATAAGATATAAGATCATACAATATATATATATATAATTATATATATAAATTATAAAATAGTTAATAAAAATTAATAGATATATTTATATATATTATAATCATATATAGATATTAAATATAAATAAGAGTACGACTAATAACGATTAGATATTCATATATATATTAAGGTAATATAGATTAATATATAGAATAGATAGGAATTAATATTATATCAATATATATATATACTACTATATATATAATATATATATTAAATAATATATATGAATATTATAATATATAATTTATAATATAAGATAAATATGATATGATAATAATAATATAATTAATATAGTATATACATTATATTCATATTATATATATATAATTATATATTATGTTATTAATGTTATAGTTAAGATATATTATAATATATATTATAATAAATCTATTACTTATAATATATTATTAATTATAAGTATATTATACTATCATCATTAGATGTACTCGGTATACTAAATAGAAGTATATTAGGCGTTATGAGCCGGACTTAGGCGCCAGCAAGCCAACTGCCCCAAACCAAATGTATATAAGACGTCAAGCGCCGAGCCCCTCGTCAGCAGAACGGAATAACGTTTGGTCACCTGTACGATCCATACGAGCGGAATACAAATTTGAACTTAATTGAATCATGTAAAAATATCTCATATTAAAATGATTATTATTCAGTTATTATAAGACTACGCTCTTTAACAATATATATGTATAGCTAACCTATATATTTGAAAGATATATAATAGGGTATAAGGAGGCTATGACTATTCATTATATAGAAGCAAGGAACGAGGAGGTAATTCTAATATTTTTAGGTTAGGTGGATTGCGGAGATGAGGTATTATATAACTAGTAAGGTGATCTGTCAATACTTTTTGTGGAATAGTTTTCCAGAAATATAGTAAATGACGGTAGTATTATTATCGAGTGATTTATATTAACAGTGATGATTTGTTTTCGATGTCTTAAGTAATTAGTAGAAACATTATGAGTATAGTGATGGAATTGTAAGTTAGGGGCCGAAACTACTAATCTAACTACATAGTATCAATAGTAAATATGAAATACAAATGATTAAATATACTATAGAGAACATACATGTATATTTAGTGGGTGTAAAATATATCTGAGTCACAGTGTAAATTTAGAATACTAACTTTATTAAGTAATATATATTGCAGTCATACGCGACCACACCAAGAGCATTCTATAATAAATGAGAAAAAAAATATTAACTGATGAGTTTAAGTAAGTAGAAATGGAGTGAAAGAAGAAGTAAAAATCTCAATAAGTGAATGGTAGAATGAAGTTTACTTGAGATGTGAATTAATCAACTGCAGATTTAGAGTAGTGAAAGTAAAGTAATATAGAGAGATGTAAAAGGGTAAGAGAGTTTTATCTGGGATAATATATATATATATTTATTTATATCATAGTGTGGTGAGGAGTAATGAAGATAGGATATAGGAACACTGTGATAAGGGGAGATACTAATATTTTTAGATATAGATATGTAGTAATGATACTAAATTATTAGCTACAATGACCCTTGTTTATATACGTATATAATAGTATAAACTAACCTATTTATATAATAAGCATTCATCAGTAGGTATCAAGTACTAGCACACTTTATTTAACTATAAGATAATGTACTAGGGAACTTACAATATATCTATGACCTGTTCATGCCAGTCTCAATAATTTAAGGGACGTGCTCTCTCTATAAAGTTTGCTTATTATCATGTACATTTTATGTACTTTAAACTATATTAATTCGGATTGTGTGGTAGAGATATGTCGACGATATAAAGTATAATTTAGATGAAGGATATAAATTCAATAGGGAAGTCTACGGTGTAAAGGGGTGGATGGGCCGCGGAGCCGAAAGTTCACTCCCCGGACTCTCGTGGGGAGTTTTTCAGAAAAAAAATTAAACTTCAAACTTTGTCTCCGTAGTTGATCGAATATCATTGTGGGCTTGGATTGATTTCTGTCTGGTGCTAGATATATATATGTATATATAAGAGATACAGGGTTAATAAGGAACAAAAAAAATTTAAACCAAGTCATCAAAGTAGAAACTGTGAGTGGTATAAACATAAGAAGTCAGGTATTAATTATATGAATTTTAGATAATTAGGTAGTACAATAACATGAAAATAAGAAATATAGATTTAAAAAACACGAGGCACATTGATTTTAATCGGTTAGATGGTATGTTTGATAAAGAATAGATACGATGAGTTATAACAAGATAATGTTAAATGATTATTAAAGAGATTTATTCCATATAGGTACAACAGCGTATTGTTAGTTAATAAATGTGAGGTAGGGTGAAATAACTTAAGAAGATATAAGTATCCACACCATTTAGGTTTATGGATAAACGAATAAATTTGAAATAAGATGCAATCAGAAAGAAAACGGAGAAAAGGAGAAAATAATGTCAGTAGTGTGTGGTAAAATAAAGTATTAAAGAACTAGAAAGTGAGTGCCAAGAGAAGCGAGAGAGGAGTATGTACTAGCAAGAATTGAAGCAGAAAGAATTTAAGAGCGAGGCTCTGAAGAAGTGTGAGGGAAACATAGAATAGTGTAAGTAGCGTGCATGATTCTGGCAGATAATAATTTAAACTAGTGACGAGTAATGTTAATAATTAGTGAATATAGTAGTGAATTAAATAAGAAAAACGTGTAATATGGGCTAGATGAAAGTACATTAGTAAAACATTATAAAGGTGAATCTAATCTAATAATATACTCAAGAATAATAAAAGAAAGTACGATAATGAAATAAGGTGAGCAGAAGACGGGGTGAATAAAACCAGGTATAATAGAAAGTGAATATAAAGATGTAATTATCGTAAATCAATCGATATAGTAAAGAACTGTAAAACGGTAAATACTAGTGAAGAATCAAATCTAGTATATGACTCATATATAGTAGGTACGACCATAGTGATAGGGAAATACGTAGATATATATGATTGTAGTATGAGGATTTTAGCATGATGTTAAGGGAGTGAAGTAATAGTATCACATGAGTAAGAATATATGAGATATAATGTAAGAATAAATATA
The DNA here is from genome assembly GCA_015478945.1 of Trachelipus rathkii. Classification (NCBI taxonomy): domain Eukaryota; kingdom Metazoa; phylum Arthropoda; class Malacostraca; order Isopoda; family Trachelipodidae; genus Trachelipus; species Trachelipus rathkii. Next base: position 20,080 of record JABUQX010101906.1, on the reverse strand, counting down.
TCTTAGAAAAGGGGTTTAATATATTGATACTATAATGTGGCATAGTATGAACATATAAGGTATAATAATTGAGCCTAAGT